>CAUYUJ010005669.1:1197338-1199838 GCA_963575745.1 Prorocentrum cordatum | reverse complement strand
GACGACGACGGCGGCGGCGGCGGCGGCGGCGGTGGCGGCGGCGGCGGCGGGGGAGAGGGAGAGCCCTTGGAGCTCTATCGCGGCATGTTAGAGCTCCCATGGAGCTCTAACATGCTATGTTAGAGCTCCTTGGAAACTCTAACATGATATGTTAGATATATTTCGATGTGAGCGTTGTAAACTATAACATGCTATGTTAGAGCTCGATGGGACCGCTAACATAGCATGTTAGAGCTCCCATCGAGCCGTCCCCCCCGCCGTCGTTGTCGTCGTCGTCGTCCCATTGGGCACGTCCGCATGCCGTCCCCCCGCCATCGTCGTCGTCGTCGTCGTGATGATGATGATGGTGATGATGGTGGTGATGATGGTGATGGATGATGGTGATGATGGTGATGGATATGATGTTGGTTGTATATATATATACGATCGGGTAGTCGCCATTCAAAATTATCATTCGCATCGTCATACGCATCGTCATCACCACAATCAGAAGAACAGGACATCGTCATACTCACAACCAAAATTATCCCGACAAAACAACCTAACAGCGATGTGTATAAGCATATCTGAAAGCATTCCCCTTAATATTCAGATGAAAATCCAGTTGTGGAATTCTGCTGATCTCGCAGTCGTAGTCGCATTCGCGATGACAGTCGCAGCGGCAACGGCAGTCGCAGTCACAGCCTCAACCTCGGCTTGCCTCAGCCTCAGCCTCAGCTTGCCTCAGCCTCAGCCTGCCTCAGCCTCAGCCTCAGCCTGCTTCAGCCACAGCCTCAGTCTGCCTTCAGCCTCGGCCTCAGCCTCAGCCTGCCTCAGCCCCAGCCTGCATCAGCCTCAGCCTCAGCCTCAGCCTGCCTCAGCATCAGCCTGCCTCAGCCTCAGCCTCAGCCTGCCTCAGCCTCAGCCTCAGTCTGCTTCAGCCTCAGCCTCAGTCTGCCTTCAGCCTCGGCCTCAGCCTCAGCCTGCCTCAGCCTCAGCCTGCCTCGGCCGCAGCATCAGCCTGCCTCAGCATTCAAAATGTGGCCCAGGAATGGAGTTCTGGGAACTAGAAGAACACGAAGTGGCCTACAGTTGGCTCCGGGCATTCAAAATCATGCCCAGGAATGGAGTTCTGGGAACTTGAAGAGCACGAAGTGGCCTACAGTTGGCTCCGGGCATCCAAAATGTGGCCCGGGAATGGAGTTCTGGGAAGTCGAAGAGCACGAAGTGGCCTACAGTTGGCTCCGGGCATCCAAAATGTGGCCCGGGAATGAGTTCTGGGAAGTCGAAGAGCACGAAGTGGCCTACAGTTGGCTCCGGGCATTCAGAATGTGGCCCGGGAGTGGAGTTCTCGAAGAGCACGAAGTGTGGAGTTCTGGGAAATAGAAGAGCACGAAGTGGCCTACAGTTGGCTCCGGGCATCCAAAATGTGGCCCGGGAATGGAGTTCTGGGGAGTCGAAGAGCACGAAGTGGCCTACAGTTGGCTCCGGGCATCCAAAATGTGGCCCGGGAATGGAGTTCTGGGAGCACCAAGAGCGATTTTGCGAGGACGTCCCAAGCGATTTCGGCTTCGGCGGCAGCCGCGGCGGCGGCGGCACCCGCGGCGGCAGCCTGTCCGGGTCCCGCCCAGACCCCCTTGTGGAGTCATCTGCTGTTCTCTTTTGACCAGAGCGTGAATTACCTACCCCGCTTTCGCTTCCAGGCAAAACCAAGTCATACCACGCGCCTCCTCGTCAAGCGGCCTGACCAGTACAGGCCGTGGTTTGGCATCGTTTGGTACCCTTGGAAGCGAGGGTGGTCAAAAGCGAGGTAGGTTTGTTTTCCCCCTATTTGAGACCACTAGAAGCCTATCAGCAAAAGCTGTTAGGTAAAAACATCAAACAACAGGAAATATTCAACCCCTCAACCTTTACCAGCCCTAATCCCAGCCAGTCGAGGGGGCCGCTTCCGACGAGGAGGCCGCTCTCGATGAAGCCGAAGGGATTGGCGAGGCTGCTTTCGACGAGGCCGCAGGGCTCGGGGAAACCGAAGGAGGGGACGACGGGAACTCTAACATGCCACGATAGAGCTCCAAGGGATCTCTAACATCCTATGTTAGAGCTCAAGGCTAACATACCACGTTAGAGCTCCCAGGGAACTCTAACATACTTTAACATGCTACGTTAGAGCTCCGATGGAGCTCGAACACGCCATGTTAGAGCTCCCTGGGGCTCTAACGTAGCATGTTAGAGCACGTTAGAGCTCCCACGGAGCTCTAACATACCATGTTAGAGCTCCCAGGGAGCTCTAACATGGGAGTTCTAACCTACCCGCCGCCGCCGCCGCCGTGTTAGAGCTCCCACGGACCTCTATTATACGATGTTAGAGCTCCCGGGGAGCTCTAACATAATCGAACATGCTATGTTCGAACCCCATTGGAGCTCGAACGTACGATGTTAGAGCTCCCAGGGAGCTCTAACATACTCTAACATGCTATGTTAGAGCTCCCTGGGAGTGCCAACCTAACATGTTAGAACTCCC
>CAUYUJ010005669.1:1154767-1197238 GCA_963575745.1 Prorocentrum cordatum | reverse complement strand
AGGGGTGTCTTAACCGTTGCGCAATCGATTGTGAAACGGTTAAGCGGTTACGGAGCGGCGGCGGCGGCGGCGGCTGCGGCGCTTAACCGTTTCACCATCGATTGCGCAACGGTTAAGGCCCCCCCTGGCGAGAGGGGGGGGGCCTTAACCGTCGCGCAATCGATTGTAAAACGGTTAAGGGGCGGCGGCGGCCGGCGGCGGCGCTTAACCGTTTCACAAAAGATTGCGCAACGGATAAGGCCCCCCCGGGCGAGAGGGGGTCTTAACCGTTGCGCAATCGATTGCGAAACGGTGAAGGGGCGGCGGCGGCGGCGGCGGCGGAGCGCCTAACCGTTTCAAAATCGATTGCGCAACGGTTAAGACACGCCTGGCGAGAGGGCGGTCTTAACCGTTGCGCAATCGATTGTAAAGCGGTTACGGGGCGACGGCGGCGGCGGCGGGCAGGTTAGAGCTCCCAGGGAGCTCTAGCATGGCATGTTACAGCTCCAGGGAGCTCTAACTTGTTATGTTAGAGCTCCAAGGGAGCTCTAACATGGCATGTTAGTGCTCCCACGGAGCTCTAACATAGCATGTTAGAGTATGTTAGAGCTTCCTGGGAGCTCTGACATCGCATGTTACAGCTCCGTGGGAGCTCTAACATAGCGCGTTAGAGCTCCATGGGAGATCTAACATGCCATGGTCGAGTTCCACGGGAGCTCTAACATAGCACGTTAGAGCTCCACGGGGGCTCTACCATCCTATGTTAGAGCTCCCAGGGAGATCTAACATAGCTTGTTCGAGCTCCCTGAAGCTCTAACATGCCATGTTAGAGCTCCCTGGGAGCTCTAACGTGCCATGTTAGAGCCCCCTGGGAGCTCTACCATGTGAGGGAAATCGATCAACGAAGGGGGATCCCTCAAATCGCCCTGCCCCTCGGGAACCCACAAAATAGCCTCCTGGACCCCTCCTGGGGCGCTCTTGGAGCGCTCTTGGGCGCTCTTGGGGCCGTATTGGGGCTCTCTTGGCCCCCTCTTGGGGCCCTCTTGGGCCATCTTGGAGCCATCTTGGGGCCTCGGATGGTCATCGGAAGCGAAAAGGCGAGAAGGCGCAAATCACATATTTTCTGTAAGTTTTTTAAAAGATTTGGCATCTTGGGGGCCTCCTTGGAGGTCTCCGAGGCCTCTTGGAGCCGTCTTGGAGCGTTCTTGGGGCCCCTTGGAGAATCTTCGGGGCCATCTTGAGGCATCTTAGGCTATCTTGAAGCATCTCGGAGGTCATCTTGGGCTCTCCGAGGCGCTCTTGGAGCCGTCTTGGGCCATCTTGGGCTCTCTAACTACCCGCGGGGCGCCCCGTCCAGGTCCAGGGGGGGGGGGGGGGGGGGAGAAGGAGGAGGATGAGGAGCAGGAGGGGCTGGATAGCAGGAAAAATGGGTGAGCAGGAGGAGGACCATGGGCCATGGGGGATGCTGATTACGATGGTGACGGTGATGATGACGATGATGATGCGGATGACGATGATGATGATGACGACGATGATGATGATGATGACGACGACGATGATGATGACGATGGCGATGATGATGATGATGGTGATGCTGACGACGACGATGATGATGATGATGGCGATTAGGGCTCACATGGAGCTCTAACATGCTATGTTAGAGCTCCCTGGGAGCTCTAACGTGGCACGTGATACCATGTTGAGCTCACATGGAGCTCTAACATGCTATGTTAGAGCTCCCTGGGAGCTCTAACATGCCATGCTCGAGCCATGCTCGAGCTACTTGGGAGCTGTAGCCTGCCATGTTCGAGCTCCCAGGGGGGCTCGAACCTGCTACGTGAGAGCTCCCATGGAGCTCTAACATAGCATGTTAGAGCTCCCAGTGGGGCTCTAACATGGCATAACATGCCATGCTAGAGCTCACATGGAGCTCTAACCTAGCATGTTAGATCTCTCAGGGAGCTCTATCATAGCATGTGAGAGCTCCGATGGAGCTTTAACATAGTGTGTTAGAGCTCCCATGGAGCTCTAACATAGCATGTTAGAGCTCCGACGGAGCCCTAATATACGAGGTCAGAGCTCAGCCTATCATGTTGCACCTCACTGGCCCCCACGTTAGGTCTCACACCGAGTTCTAACAAGGGAGTTTCCACTCTTCCCCCGAGATGCCGTCGTCGTGCCCTCTATCCCGCCCTTCCCTCCAGGGGGAGCTCAGTCCCCGTCGCTCCCCTCTCCTCCACCCGCCCCTCTCCGCAGGTGGTGATCGGCGACCTCGGCAGTGTGGAGATGGCGGATTCCCACGGCAGGTTGAAGAAGAAACTGCGCTACAGCCCGACCTGCGATGACCTCGGAGTATGCGCGCCCACTTACAGAGCGGTAGGCGCTTTCTTGGGGAACCAGCGCTACTCAGAGGACCTGGACATCTGGCCCATCGGGTGCCTGATCGCGGAGTTGCAGACGCGCTGGCGCGATCGGGCAGCCATGGGTTCACCCGAAAGACTTCGTGGATGCCTTCAGGGAGGTCTTGGGGGTCCCAGGCGAGGCGCCAGGGTCCGGAGACTACGGTCACGAGGATCCCGCCCCGTGGCTGGACAACCTGCCTTTCTTTAAGAAGTGGTTCAAGCGGTCGGGCGAGGATTGGCTAAAGGCTGAAACAGCGAAGCCACTCTACGGCCGAGGGCGCTGGCCCGTTGCCGAACTTGCAGGCTGCCCCCCAGACTTGTTGAAGGCCGCCGAGAGCTGCGCGCTTTGGCACCCTGGCGCCAGAGCGACAATCAGCCGTCTAAGGGCGCGTCGCTTCCTGCAGCTGGCTGGCGCCCAGCTCGACGTGCGCATCTCCATGGCGCAGGGAAAAAACGGCACGGGCACGATGGCGGTGGCGGAGCTGGACCCAGACTTGCTCCGCTTCTTGCAGAGAGACCCGTGCTGGCGCAACTGTTGCACAATTTGGCCAAGGAGCGCCTGGACACGGGGGCAACCGTCTCCAAATGCGTCCGAGGCGACGAGGCGGCAAATGGCTTCAAAACGGAAGTCCCATGCATCGTGGACGACGAAAGCCTCCCGAAGTGCCGCAGCCTCAACAAGGACACGAAATTGAAGGTCATCCCCTCGGCCCACCTCGCCGCCTTCGTGCGAGCGGCGCGGAAGAAGATGCGCCCGCGGCTGCAACAGCTGGGGGGCAAAATGCGCGAGGCAGTCATAGCCGACGGCATGCCAGATGCCATCGCCGAGCAGAACGGACAGCCCATCATGGCAGAGCACTTCGCCGACAACGCGTTCGCGTACGCATCGATCCAGCTCATGCAACCAGGCGCACGGGACGATGGTTGGCACACAGATGGCGGATGCTCCCTGTTGCACGCGGCCGTGACGCTTTTCGGGGCGCGCCCCGTGCAAGTGAGGGTCCCATGGGGTCCTGGGAGCACATGGGGCGTCACCCTCGAGCACAGCCTCTTGCGGAAGGTTCGTCACCCTCGAGCAAAAGCCTGGGTCCTTCTACATGGGCACCCTGTCCTCCCTCGAGCACAACGTGCACCCTCACGCCTCCGCGGCCTGCCAGAACTGTTTCGCGACCCACCACGAGCTGCAACAGCGCGTAGAAGACCGCAGGCTGCAGATCGCCGTGCTGATCCGCTCCGACGTCTTTCGGGAGTGCGGGGCGCGCAGGATCGACGCCACGCCTGGCCCGAAGGAGTTCTTCACCGTCGTGAACCACGTCGTGGCCGATCAGTCCCCGTGGCGCTGCCCGACCTCACGGAGGTGATTGACGAAATGCGGTGGCCCGCTTCCACGGAGACTGAGGTGCTTTCCGATTTCGATAAGACTGCAACAGCTTCCGCATCCGATTAGACTGCGACAATACTCCGCGCGGCCCGCGCAGCCCGAAAAAAGGTTATCGTCATCCTCATCATCGTCATCATCATCATCATCATCGCCATCACCATCGCAATCATCGGCTTTATCATCATCGTCATCATCATCATCACCAATGCCATCATTTTATCATCATCACCACATGATGATGACGATGACGAGGAGATGCTGATGGATATTATGATGACGATGATGAGGAGATGGTGATGATGATGGCGATGACTCGGACGATGATGAGGATCATGACGACGATGATGACGATGATGATGACGATGATGCAAAAACCGAGTGAGTCAGTTGAGGTTCAACCCCGCCTCAAAGACAGCCAAATATGAGAGATGGCCTGGTCCTCATTCTCACGCGTGCTGGCTACCTTGGAGTGTCCGCTGCACTCCTCGCGCAGCTTGGGAATCCTTCCCTGCAATATGGAATAGGCGCCACAAGGTAAGCACACGATCGTGCCTCCGAAGCGCTCAACAGCGTGGTTGCGCTCACGATACACCAGCAAACCACCGTCCTTCCCCGCCTCGGCAGCGACAGCAGCAGCACCTCCCCCCTCCGCCGCAGTGGGTGCGCCTGCGACCGTCAGCGCTGTCATCGCCGTCGCGGGCGTCACGGCGATGAAACTGTCTGGGGCGCTGCGGGAGATCCGAGCTGCCGTCGCACTCAAGAGTGGGCTGGGATTGCACTCGGAGGATCTGTTGCCTGAGCGACTCAGCCGCGCAGGCAAATCGCCCACACTTCGAGCACCTATGCTCGCGATTCCTCCAGCAGCGCAGGAACGAGTGAGAGGCGAGCGACAGCTTGGGTGTAGGCGGCGGCGGCAGGACAAGCGGGATCTCGGCCCTCGGCTGCAGCAGCTCAGTCTTCTTCGCCACTTCTTGCACCATGTGAGAAACAACCTTGCCTTCGTTTTGATACTGGGCCATCTTGGCCTGGCGTGGAAAGACCAGCTCCTTAGGGGCCCGGTGGCCAAGGGGCCCGGGTTTGGCAAAGCAGACGGCCCACTCTTTCCCGACAGCGTCGAATAAGTCTTCCGCGCGCACGAGCGCGCCAGCGCCTCATCGGCGAGCACTAACTCAACGGAGTTTGGGCGCAGCCTCGGAGGGAAATAAAAACTGCGCGTCTGTCCCCCAAGGTCAGCGTGATTGGCCGAGCCTCCTTGCATTCCGGCGACCAAATATCCTTCGCGGGGTATGTGACGTGATGTCTTCATCTTGGAGCCTGCGTTCTCCGACTTCGAAAGGGTCTCAGGCTCGGTTCAGAATGCGAAGAAATCCGTCCTTGTTCCGCTTCATCCGGCATCTGTCGACGATGTGCGCGCGCCTTTGAACAACGTGGCCCCGCTCTGGGGTTCGCTCAAGATCGCCTTCCACGCCAAGTGTCTAGGATTCGTCGTTGGCCCGGATAGGGGCGAGCGCACCTGGGACTCCGCCGCGGCCGAGTTCCTCGAGCGTTCCGCGGTTTGGGTGGCTGCGCACGCGGGCATGCTACATGCCAGCGAGGCTTCTCCAGGTTTTCATAATGTCTGTCACGTCGTTTCCTGCCAAGCTTGACCCACTACCATTCCCTGGCCCTCCCGGCTGGTGCATGCCGGATGTCTTGAAGCCTTTGCGACGCATTGGTTTCCCCGATGGTTTCCAGGACTTAACGTCCGCTGTGGTGGCGGCGCGGGTTCGCGTCGCCTTGCATGAAAATGCTCGTCTCGGATGTCTTCGCGTGCGTGGGCGAGCGGCTAGTCTTTGGAGACTCGTCGCGGATTGTGACGACATCGAGAGGCGCGTGCGCTTCGCGGAGTGGATCAAGGGCTGATTTGTTTTATCATTGGATGTTGCGTTGGACAAGCTCGACTCGTTGGTTCCAGGAGCTGCCTGGTTCACCACCGGCTGCCCATTACATTAAGGTTTCTTGTTGTGGTCGGTAGTTCTGGTGCCAGTCACCTAGGATCGCTAAGTAGGGCAAGTTGTCCAATGGTTGTTATGTTATGTCACGATATGCTATGTATTGTGATGCTCCCAAGGCTATGGGAGGTTACGACGTCCATGCAGTGCTATGTTATGCTATGCGGCAATACTGAAGGACATTGTGCGCGATTGTGTAGTATAATGCTTCCATTGTTTGCTACGTGCTGCTATTGTGTACTATCTTCTGCTGTGATGCTCTGCGGTGTTGTGATATGTGATGTTCTATGTTACAATGTGCTCTGCTGCGTGGCGCCACGCGATGATTTGTCACGCGGCAACATTCCATTCAGCGACTGTTATGCGACGCGATTCCTGTTGTCGTCAGCTGAATCATCCAGCAATATCTTCATCATCCGATGCATTGACGCGTGGTCCTGTAGATCGGGCGCTCGAACCAAACAATTTGCATGTTCCGTACCACTCACGCGTTCTTATATATGGAATGCGCGCGACTGTGCGTTTTTGCTCGAACAGGGAGGCTCAACGCACCTGGGGAAAGCAGAAAGCAGTGTCCAGGGGATCTACTGCACGGGATGGTGTTGCCAGCGCGCCTTTTCGTTGTGGGCTCCAGACTATGGCGGGATAGCAAGCCAAACCTAGGCGATCTCAAGGGGGGAAAGACCAAAAACCACGCGGGCGACGCAGAGGAATGCCAAGGCACATGGGACATCGCATTCGACCTCATCAAGCCGCAGGGTGGTCACACTTCGCAATCTCGGGCGCTCCTCGCCGCAAAAATTGCATTCATCGAGCCGGCTCTCGAAGGCTCACGCGCGGAATGCGCGAACTCGAAGCATGATTTCCCCGCCCCTGGCACAGAAAGCCGCCCAACGCCGAAAATATCCGCAGACTATGTCGCGAAATATGCGGCCCCTTTCGGATGACCCGCGGCAAGTGTTCGATGGGGCTTTGTCCGAGGCGGAGCATCTGGAACGCCATGCGTTTCGCAAAGTCTTCTGCATTCGTTGCGATGTCCAAAAGCGCCCTAAGCCTTACGAGGCGTGTACCCTCTACGGGGGCCGGTCGTGGTTTGCACGAGGCGCAAGCCGCGGCATGTGGGGCCTCGGTTGCAAGATTTGCGCCCAGTTCGCGGATTCTGGCAATCGATGTGACGGCGCTAGGTTTTCAAAGTTTGCTAAGTTCCAGATTCGACCGAAGACCGGCTTTAACGTTGGGGTGCTTCTTGAGCGACGCAGCAGTTCCAAGTCTCATCGCGTCGCTTGCGGGATAACAAAGAAGGCAAGCATGTGTGTTCAGCCGACTGTGCCACAGCCTCTGGCGTGCTCCACCGTTTGGCCAAGTGAGAAACCTTGCGAGCCTCTGCTGGGCGAGTCTGATCCTGGGTTGATGCAGGGAAACGCGCCATCGCCATCAGGGTGGCGAGATGTCTGGGCGCAGCTATTAGAAGGCGTCTCGCTCCGAAAGGCCGCTCGCATCCAAGCGAATGCAAGCCGCGCGCCCGATCCGGCGATGCAAGTTCACAGATTTCGAATACGCCGGCGCCGACATTTCCAAGTGATGGCGAAAGTATCGAGGAATAACATCCGCAAGGCGCTGGCCCAGGCAACTTCCATATCTCTGGCAATGGATGAGTCGAAGTATCGGAAAATAGTCCGGTTTTGTGTCGATGTCAGTGCTGCGCCAAAAAGATGCATCGGTTTCCACCTGAGTAGCGTTTCTGCTTCGGGTTTCTGTGTCTCTGGCGTGTTGAGCCTCCTGGACTGTTCGAAAAAGCGCGCGTGACTTCGAAGATGACCGCGCTGCCGCTGTCGCTAAGCAGTTTGATACTTTCTGACAAGATGTTGCACGCCGTCGGGGAAGATTGGGGGCCGCAGGGGGGCGCGTCCTCTGGCGCGCGATGCGGAACTGAAAGCGCACGCACTGAAAACAGTGACTTGTTTCTCTGCCGATGGCGCGGCCAAGGGGCGGCGCGCAGTGCCCCTCGCTGCTCGCGATAAGTTTCCAAACGTGTTCATTGTCATTCGCGATCCAGCGCGCGCCGTGCGCATTCTTTGCAAAGTGATGCGCTGCGACGACGTGTTCGGGCAGGTGTGGGGCGAGCTGTTCAACGATCGGCACTCTTTGGCTCCTGATTTGATGAGCGCGAACAGGTGGCGCAATTTGTTGGTGGCCATCCAGGAGGACAACGCGCAAGCGGTGGGAGCGCCTGCACTGCCTGGGGGCGCCCAGCCGCTGGCGGGAATCGCGCGGAGCCCGGCCTTTGCCCAGCGGCGTCTCGTCTTTGCGGCGGGCCCCGTGGTGAAGATCGCTCTCGCGCGTTTGCCGGCGGCAACGTTATTGGCGCGCGTCGCGCCTGACCGCCGCCGCGAGCGGGGGCCGCGCGATCGGGCGAGCGCCCTGTTGCGGAAATTCGATGCTAAGTTCTGTATGGCCGCTGGCGTGTCGGCACATTTGGGGATCATCTGCAAATTGTTCCTGCGGCTCTTCGACGTGGCCAGCCGCGACATTGCGAAGTCGCGTTCCGAGATCGACTGCGTGATCGAGACGCTGGGCGCGGTCTTCGTGGAAGGGCGGGTATTCCAGACGATTCCCCATGCAGCTCCGTCGAAGCTGTGGCGCCTCGCGCGACGGATGCAGCTGCCGAGGAGCCGCTGCCGCGCCTCCGCGCCGAGGCCCACCGCCAGGTGGGCTTCGTGGCAGAGGCGGCCTCGCGCAATCTTCGGCGCTGGCATGCGTTCCACGCGGATGGCGACCCTGTGATGCCGCGGAAGGAACCAGCAGCGGCGCAGGAGGAGGAGCTCCTCCATCGACCTGCAGAACGTGGCCATCTTGACAAAAGAAGGCCTGCTCGCGGATTTCCCGAGGACTGACGTCCGCTCGGCGCTGGCGGCGTTTGATCGGCGTCTCGCGCAGAGAGGTTTCGGCCCGCAGCCAGGCGTGGAAGTGCGGCGTCTGCTTCTGCGGGGCGCGCGCCAGCTCGCGGCCCTCCTCGGCTGCGACGAGCAGGCGGCGGCGTTGCAGCATAGCGGCGCGCTTCCTTACGTGATCGAACAGATGGGGCCGCCCCAGCCGCTGGCGGGGCTGACCAACCAGCAGGCGTGGGCCCCCTTGCTCAACGATAATTTGTGGGGGGCGGCCTGCCCGGAGCGGCTCCGCGGGGCCTCTCGCGCGCTTTGTGTTTAATTCGTTGTTTTTTACATTTCGATTGAAGATGGGGGGTGCGCCGTGGATCGCGACCTCGCTGCATTTCGGGGGCAGCGCGTAGCTCGCCGCGCCGATGACATCGCCATTCACGACGACGGTTTGGTCGTCAAGCTTAACGGGCCGAAGGCGGCGACTGAGTTCGACGAAGACGCGGCTACCTCTGGACAGGGCTTGACGTTCTTCGCCGGGGAGTGCGCCGGCCTCTGGAGGGAACTGTTCGGAAATCTTCGTAGCCATTACAATCCTCGCGCTGCTGTGGCGGCAAAGTTGAAAAGGCGGGGTGCGCCTGGGTCTGTTCGCGGACGTCGTCGGGCCGTCCTCGGGGCTGCCCGCTTGGCCGCGATAGCGTCGCGTCTCCGACGGAGGCGCGCCTCCTCGACCGCGGTGCATTCTGGCGCTGGAACCGAAGAGAGTGCGCTGTGGAACAAAGAAATGGGCAAGTTTCAATAGCGCAACCGAGCCAATATACCAGGCGCCACGCAGGCGCGGGCGCGTCCAGGGGCGCCATTCGCGGGGCCGCCTGGCGTGAAGCTGGCCGAGACTGGGTGCGGCGCCGCGGCCTCTGGCGCGGCCTCCGCCGCGTGGCAAGGCAGTAATCCTCGGCGGCGCGCTTGTCGAGTGCCCCGTGAGAGGTTGCGTTCTTGTCACTGGCAGACACCGCTGTGCCGAAGCAGATCTCGTCGTCGTTCCAGACTTGTCGTTCCTCCGCGACATGGGTGCACTGGCAGCGTGCGTTTACCTAGCCCTGTCTTTCTTTTACATCATCTCGCTTGGCCTGGACGTCGCCGCGAAAACGCGCCCGGTTGTTGCCCGCGGCCATCCAGACAAAATTCCATTCCGTCATCGCGCACGCCACGTTCCAGCAAACGAGCGCCAGGAGGTAATTTAGATCGGGCCCGGCCTCGTCGCGCAGCGTCTGGAAGTTCGGGCGGCGGCGTGGCGCGCGGCTCGCAGAGCGGGATCAAAACTCGCGGCGTCCGAAGCGCCCCCGCCGGCTGCTGGCGGGACATGTTCCCCATCTTTGCGCGACGTCGTCGCCGTCGCGCGGGCGTCTGCGGCGCGGATGGTGGGTAATTTCCAGGGGCCGGAGGCGGCGATCGCGGGCGAGATCCCAATGCGCGCCCGGGGAACTTGCCATTTCAAAATCCATGCTCCGCGGGCCCTTGCAATAGGCGAGGCGCCCTGGTCGCCAGCAGCGGCGCCCGTCGCGGCGGGAAGGGCTTGCGCTCTGAGCGATTCGCGCGTTCGCTCGCGCAGACGCTCCCTTCCATGCGCGAGAATTACAGTGGGGTCTCCTTTGCTACCCTGAGTGGTCTGCTTTACTTTTTGGGGTGGTCTCCTTTTCTTTTTGGGATGGTCTGATTCCCTTTTTGGGTGGCGTCCCTGACTTTCCGGGTGGTCTGCTTTACTTTCCGCGGTCGACTTTACTTCTTGGTGTGGTCTTTTTCTGTTTTCCTGAGTGGTCTGCTTTACTTTTCGGGATGGTGTCCTCTGCTTTTTGGGATGGTCTGCTTTGCTTCCTGGGTGGCGTCCTCGACTCTCCCTGGGCGGTCAGCTTTGCTTTCCCTGGTCGTCTTTGCTTTTTGGCGTGGTCTCTTCACTTTTCTGAGTGGCCTGCTTTACTTTGCGGGGTGGTCTCCTGTACTTTTTGGGGTGGTCTGCTTTACTTTTTGGGTGGCGTCCTTGACTTTCCTGGGTGGTTTGCTCTGCGTTCCGCGGTCGGCTTCGCTTCCTGGCGTGGCCTCGTGCTTTCCTGAGCGGCCTGCTTTTTTTTGGGGGTGCCCCCCCTTGTTTTTTTGGATGGCCCGCCTTATTTTCTGGGTGGCGCCCTTGACTTTCCAGGGTGGTCTGCCCCGCTCTCCGCGGTCGGTGCGACTTTTTGGTGTGGCCCCCTTTCCTTCCTGAGTGGTCCTGCATAATTCTTTGCGGTGGTCTCCTGTGCTTCTTTGGGATGGGCTGCTTTACTCTGTGGGTGGCGCCCGTGACTTTCCTGGGTGTCTGCTTTGCTCTCCTTGGTCTGCTCTGCTTATCTGCGTGGCCCGGTTTACTTTCCTGAGTGGCCTGCTTTTCTTTGTGGGGTGGTCTCCTTTACTCTCCTGCGTGGTCTGCTTTGCTTTTTGGGTGGCCCCCTGGACTTTCCTGGGCGGTCAGCTTTGCTCTCCCTGGTCGGTTTTGCTTGTCGGCGTGGTCTTTGTTTATTTTCTTGAGTGGTCTGATTTACTTTTGGGGTGGTCTCCTTCGCTTTTTGGGATGGTCTGCTTTCCTTTTTGGGTGTCGTCCTCGGCTCTCCTTGGTGGTCTGCTTTGCTTTCCGGGATCGGCTTCGCCTTTTGCTGTGGTCTCTCTCTCTCTCTCTCTCTCTCTCTCTCTCTCTTTTTCTCTTTCTCTCTCTCTCTCTCTCTCTTTGTTGTTTTCTCTCTCTCTCTCTCTCTCTTCTCTCTCTCTCTCTCTCTCTCTCTCTCTCTCTCTCTCTCTCTCTCTCTCTCCTCTCTCTCTCTCTCTTTCTCTTTCTTTTTTATGTTTTGTCCTCTCTCTATCTCTTGCTCCTTATTAGTATTATTATTCGTCTTCTTCGTATTCGTCTTCTCTTCCTTCTTCTTCTTCTTCTCCTTCTTCTTCTTCTTCCTTTTTTCTCTCCTGAGTGGTCTGCTTTACTTCTTGGGTGGTCTGATTTGCTGTGTGGGATGGTCTGCTTTATTTTTTGGGTCGCACCCTTGACTTTCCTGGGTGGTCTGCTTTACTTTCCCTGGCCGTTTTTTTTCGGGTGTGTGTGCGTGTGTGTGCGCGTGGTTTGTTTGCGTTCCTGAGTGGTCTGCTTTGCTTTGTTGGGTGGCCCCCTTTACTTTTTAGGGTGGTCTGCTTTACTTTTTGGGTGGCGCCCTTGCCTTTCCTGGGTGGTCTGCGTTACTTCCCGCGGTCGGCTTTGCCTCTTGGCGTGGCCCTTTTCTGCTTTCCTGAGTGGTCTGCTTTGCTCTTTGGGGTGGCCCCCTTTGCTTATTGGGATGGTCTGCTTTGCCCCATGGGTGGCGCCCTTGGCTTTCCTGGGTGGTCTGCTTTACTTTCCGTAGTCGCTCTTTTTTGTGGTGTGGTCTCCCTTGTTTTCATGGGTGGTCTGGCTTTTTTTTCCGGTTGTCCCTATCGCTTCCAGGGGTTCTTGGGTGGCGTCCTCGACTTTCATGGGCGGCCTGCTTTGCTTTCCTTGGTCGGCTTTGCGTTTTGGTGTGGTCTCTCTCACTCTCCTGAGTGGTCTGCTTTACTTTTTTGGGTGGCCTTTGTATTTTTTTGGGTGGTCTGCTTTTTTTCACTTTCCGCGGCTCGCTTTGTTGTTTGGCGTGGTCTGGTTTATTTTCCAGAGTGGCCTGCTATATGTTTTGGGGTGGTCACTTCTATTTTTTTGGGATGGGCTGCTTTACTTTTTGGGTGGCGTCCTTGGCTTTCCTGGGTGGTCAGCTTTGCGCCCCTTGTTCTGCTTTGCTTTTCTGCGTGGCCTGGATTGCCTCCCTGAGTGGTCTGCTTTTCTTTTTGGGGTGGTCTCCTTTCTTTCTAGGATAGTCTGCTTTGCTTGTTGGGCGGGTCCTTGACTTTTCTGGACGGTCTGCGTTGCGTGCCGTGGTCGGCTTTGCTTTTGGCCGTGGTCTCTTTTTCTTTTCTTGGGTGGTCTGTTTTACTTGTGGGGTGATCCCCCTTACTTTTTTGATGGTCTGCTTTACTTTTTGGGTGGCGTCCTTGACTTCCCTGGGTGGTCAGCTTTGCTCGCCTTGGTCGGCTTTATGTTTTGGCGTGGTCTCCTCTCTATTTTCCCTAGTGGTATGCTTTACATATTGGTGTGGTTTCGATTTCTTTTTTTGGGTGGTCTGCTTTACTTTCCGGGTGGCGTCCTTGACTTCCCTGGGTGGTTTACTTTACTTTCCGTGGTCGGCTTTGCTTTTCGGCGCGCCCCTTCGTGCTTTCTTGATTGGCCTGCTTTACTTTTTGGTGGTCTCCTTTCCTTTTTGGGGGTGGTCTGCTTTCCTTTGCGGGTGGCGTCCTTGACTTCCTTGGGAAGTCTGCATTGCTTTCCGCGGTCTGCTTCTTGGCGCGGTCTCTCTTCTACTTTCTTGAGTGGTCTGTTTTTCTTTCGGGGTGGTCTCCTTTACTTTTTGGGATGGTCTGCTTTCCTTTTTGGGTGGCGTCCTTGGCTTTCCTTGGTGGTCTGCTTTACTTTCCATGGTCGGCTTCATTTTTTGGCGTGGTCTCCTTCCTACGTTCCCTAGTGGTATGCTTTACATATTGTGGTGGTCTCGTTTATTTTTGTTGGGTGGTCTGCTCTACTTTTTGGGTGGCGCCCTTGGCTTTCCTGGGTGGTCTACTTTACTTTCCGCGGTCGGCTTAGCTTTTCGGCGTGGCCCCCCGTGCTTTCCTGATTGGCCTGCATTACCTTTTCGTGGTCTCCTTTGATTTTTTTTTGTGTGGTCTGCCTTCCTTTGTGGGTGGCGCCCTTGGCTTTCCTGGGTGGGCTGCTTTACTTTCCGTGGTATGCTTTGCTTCTTGGCGGGGCCTCTTTTGTACTTTCTTGAGTGGTCTGCTCTGCTTTTGGGGTGGTCCCCTTTACTTTTTGGGGTGGTCTGCTTTACTTGTTCGGGTGGCCCGCTTTACTTTTTGGGATGGTCTGCTTTGCTTTCCGGGTGGCGCCCTTGACTCTCCTGGGCTTTTCGTGGCCGGCTTTTCTTTTTTGGCGTGGTCTGGTTTATTGTCCGACGTGGTCTGCTTATATTTCTGGGGGTGGCCTCTTTTTCTCATTGGGATGGTTTGCTTTACTTTTTGGGTGGTGTCCTTGGCTTTCCTGGGTGGTCTACTTTATTTTCCTTCGTCCGCGTTGCAATTTGGCGCGGCCTGGCTTGCCTTCCTGAGTGGTCTGCTTTACTTTGCGGGGTCGTCTCCTTTACTTTTTGGGGTGGTCTGCTTTCCTTTTTGGGGTGGCGTCCTTGGCTTTCCTGGGTGGTCTGCTTTGCTTTCCGTGGTCGGACTTGCTTCTTGGCGTGGTCTCTTTTACTTCCTTGAGTGGGGTGTTTTGCTTTGCGGGGTGGTTTTCAACATCCCTTACTTTTTGGGGTGGTCTGCTGTGCTTCCCCGGTGGCGTCCTTGACTTTCCTGGGTGGTCTGCATTGCTTTCCTTGGTTTGCTTTGCTCTTCTGCGTGGCCTGGTTTGCTCTCCTGAGTGGTCTGCCTTACTTTTTGGGGTGGTCTCCTTTGCTTTGTGGGGTGGTGTGCTTTACTTTTTGGGTGGCGTCCTTGACTGTCCTGGGTGGTCAGCTTTGCTTCCCTTGGTCGGCTTTGCTTTTTGGCGTGGTCTGGTTTACTTTCATTGAGTGGTCTGCTGTGCGTTTTGAAGTGGTCTCCCCTACTTCTTGGGATGGTCTGCTCTGCTTTTTGGGTGGCGCCCTTGATTGCCTGGGTGGTCTGCCTCGCTTGCCTTGGTCTGCGCTCTCTCTCTCTCTCTCTCTCTCTCTCTCTCTCTCTCTCTCTCTCTCTCTCTTTTTTTTGGGGGGGGGCGTGGTCTGGTTTGGTTTCCTGGGTGGTCTGCTTCACCTTGTGGGGTTTAATCCTTTACTTTTTGGATGGCCTGCTTTTCTTTTTGGGTGGCGTCCTTGACTTTCCTGGGTGGTCCGCTTTGCTCTCCTGGGTCAGCTTTGCGTTTCGGCGTGGTCTGGTTTGCTTTCCTGAGTGGTCTGCTGTACTGTTTGGGGTTTAATCCTTCACTTTTTTGGATGGTCTGCTTTTCTTTTTGGGTGGTGCCCTTGACTTTCCTGGGTGGTCCGCTTTGCTCTCCTGGGTCAGCCTTGCGTTTCGGCGTGGTCTGGTTTGCTATCCTGAGTGGTCTGCTTTATTTTGCGGTGGCCCCTTTTATTTTGCGGGATGGCTTGTTTTTCTATGTGGGTGGCGCCCTTGGCTTTCCTGGGTTGTCTGCTTTATTTTCCTTGGTCGGCTTTGATTTTTTTTCGGCGTGGTCTGGTTTGCTATCCTGAGTGGTCTGCTTTACTTTTTGGGGTGGTCCCCTTACTTTTTGGGGTGATCTGCATTGCTTTTTGGGCGGCGTCCTTGACTTTCCTCGGTTGTCAGAATGACTTTCCGTGGTGGTCGGCTGTGATGTTTGAGTGGTATGCGATTTTCTCCGGCGGCTTGCTTCGTTGTTACTGTGGCCCCCAATGCTTTCCTGAGTGGCCTGCTTCACTTTGTGTGTGTGGGGGGACTCCTTTGAATTAGTTTGGAGGATGGAGTGCTTTTCTTTGAGGGTGGCGCCCCTGGCTTTCCCGGGAAGTCCGGTGCCTTTTTTTCTAATGTTCTGATATACTTCTATGTTTGTGAAGGTTTGTTTAAATACTTTTCCTGAGCGGTCTGCTCTGGTTTTCGGTTGGCACGTTTTGTTCTCTGGGGAAAGTAAAGCAGACCACCCGGGAAAGTCAAGGGCGGCGCCCGACATGCAAAGCAGACTATCCCAAAAAGTAAAGGGGACCACCGCTGAAGTAAATCAGACCACTCAGGAAAGCAAACCAGACCACGCCGAAAAGTAAAGCCGACCACAGAAAGCAAGGCAGACCATCCAGGACAGTCAAGGGCGCCACCCAAAAAGTAAAGCAGACCATCCCACACAAGTAAAGGAGACCACCCAAAAAAGCAAAGCAGACCGCTCAGGATAGCAAAGGAGACCGCGCCACAAAGCAAAGCCGACCACGGAAAGTAGAGCAGGCTTCCCAAAAAGTAAAGCAGGCCATCCCAAACAGTAAAGGAGACCCCCCAAAATAGTAAAGCAGACCACTCAGGAAAGCGAGAGAGACCACGCCGAAAAGTAAAGCCAACCCAGCGAGCCTTCTACCAGCGTGAGCCCAATGGCGCAGCAGTGCAGAATACTGGTTCGAGGGTCGAGGCCCAGGCGCGAGTTGCGCGCGCTTCAGCGCGGGTCTTTCCGCCCGCATGGCGCCGCGGCAAAAAGCTGGCGGAGCGCCGGAGAAAGCGCGCCTGGAGGGGGCCGAGTCAGGCGCAGCGCAGCCCTCGCCGTTGCTTCGAGCGCCCTCTCCGCTTGCAGTCGTCGAGCTGCTCGAGATGGACTCGATTGAGAACCTGATGGGGCCCCTGGAGACGCGGGCCAGGGGGGCGAAGGATGTCGACGAGACTCCCCTGAAGTTTCTGGTTGATCGCCAGCCGCAGATCTCGTTCAAAGTGCCTGCCTCCGTCGTGATCATCCCCCCTGAGAATTTCGGTTGCAGCCTCTGGCGCGTCCTAATCCTCATTTCGGGGCGGTATGGACAACGACAACTTGCATTTGAGTTTCGCCAAGAGTAGGCAGTGCCAGGCGGATGGGGCGGCTTGGATGCTCGACGCGCTTGCCAGCGACGTTCAGGACGCAGTCTCCGCCAGCCAGCTCGATGCAGCGGTGGAGATGTGGAGCGACGAGGGGCCTTTGTTGTCTTCCGATCACCCGCCGTCGCGGCGCTGCTCGTTCGACGCGCCGCCCCCCGCGCGAGTCGTAAACGCCAAAGTTGCGCAACGCATGAGCGATGCCGACTCCGGTGTGCTTATGTCAACGGGCGTGCCCATGCTGGCGGGCCACGTGATCGCGGTGGCGCGGTATGGCGCCATGTCGGAGGCTTTGTCTGCTGGCAACAGTGATCGCGCATTCAAGCTGTTCGAGGCAGCTCTAAGCGTTCCGATCAGGCTGCGTCTCTGCCCTGGCCCCGGCACTTGCCAGCTCCTCGCGCTGGCGCAATCTGAGGCAATGTTATTTGCGAGCGCTGCCTCTGGCGCGGATTCTTTTTGGAAGCTCGAGGAGAAGGTGAGTCGCTTGTCGAAGTGCCGGAGGGCGTTGGCCGAGCGTCTGTCCCTTCCGAGGCTGATGGGCGCCCCCAAGGGCTACGGGCTCACGTTCATGGGCAAGCCTGTCGCTGAGTCGCGCGCGAAGGCGTTGAAAGATGTAGCGCCTTTCGTCGGAGCGTGCTCTTTGTGGGGGGCGTTCTGCCCCGAGCTTCGCGAACCCACATTGTTGTCGCGGTTGGCGCAGCTTTGCAACGTGAGGGCGGGTTCCCGCGAGTCAGACACTCCCGCGGGCCCATGGTGTTCCTGTTGGGTTGCTTGCGAGTGGCGCGGCTCGCAGGCGGGGCCCCCGGTGGGAGGGGGCTCGCTCTGAGCAAGGTCGCGGGGCAGGAGAAGAAGACCCCGGCGATGGCGCGCGTCCTTCGCGCGCGCGCATCCTTCACGAGGCGGAGATGATCGACGAGAGCGCGCTGTCTTCCGTCTTCATGTTCGCGCGCCGCTGGCCATGATGAAGCGCTTCTCAGCTTCTGGCGAGGGGGGCCTGGCCGGCGCCTTTCGGAGAGAAGAGAGGTCCGACTTTGGAGGGGGATTAGAGGGCACGTTCGCAGCGCCCGCGGCTGATTACCGCGACATGCACGGCCGGGGCGGCAAGGCGCAAGCGGTCATCGGCTTCGCGCGGAGCGTCTGGGCTGGTCATCTCGACGGGGAGCGCGGCGCGCTGGTCGCGCAAGGTCTCCAAGGAGCTGCGCCTGCTTTCTTGCGGCGCAGGTGCATCGCCGAAAGTGGCGCGGAGATGGGCGCCGAGTGCCGCGCCCTTGTCGCGGCTTGCGCGGCGGGCCCCATTTCTGCGGACCAAGTGCAGAGCGCGGCGGCTGGCCTGGTCGCGGGGGCGTCGGAGCTCGAAGGAACTGACGGGGGGGGTCTTCAGATGGCCAAGGAGTTGCTCATGTCCTTGTGCAGGAAGACTGTTTCGTTCGTGGCGCTGCCGTCTGTCGGCGGCTGTCGGCGGCGTCGCTGGCCCGGAACGCAGCGCCGCCCAACTGCAGAAGGCGCGGGGGCGGGGGGGGCGCGCCTCGGGCACAGGTTCAGTCAGAAAAGACAAACACGACGTGAGAGCCTTCGTGGTGTCGGCCGGCCTCTCCCCTCCAAACGCGAGCAAAAATTGCGCGTCGGCGAACTTTGGCGAGCCTGTCGCTCTCGGCGCGGAGCGCTTCGGACGCGTGTTTGACTTGTGTGCCAGAAGCTTTCCGCCCATGCTATCGTTATCTTCTTTGATGGTCGCAGCCGTTTGAGCCGGAAGTCGATCGAGGAGATGGGGGGCAGTCTGGTGCTGGCGCCTCTATGTGCAGCCGAGCAGGAAAGATGGCCCCAGAGTTCCAGGACGAGTGACTTGTTTCGCATGCAACAACAGGGAAAGCGCCATATGCTCGATTCCGAAGGGAGGCGCCATGGGGGCAGCGGAACGCGCGGAGTTCAATTTGCGCGGGGGGGCAACGAGCTCTGCCACGACGTGCGCGGGCGCGCCTATGCGGCAGTGCCGGGGGCCCCCCTGGATGACTCATGGCACGAGAGCGCCCAGCCTGGGAAACGCAGCCGCTGGCGCGGTGAGAGGGAGACGCGTGCAGTGCAGAAAGACATTGACGCGAAAGGGCGCCCCTTTTCCCACTTCGAGGTGAAGCCGTTGAATTTCTGGTGGCGGCTTTGCGAGCGCCACCGCGTCACTCGCGTCTTTGATTTCACGGCGGGGTCTGGCTGCTTGTCCATTGCCGCTATTGGCTCGATGGAGTACGATGGCGTTGCGGCCAAGGAGGTGCACCGCGAGTGGCTCGAGTCAACTTTGGACGGGCGCGCGATGCGCATGGCGGGGGGCAACGGGAATTTCGCGGAGAAGCTCGGTGGCGACGCCGACTTCGGCGAGAAAGTTGCCGAGTATTTCGCGGGCGCGATGCTCGAGGCGCGGCGTTTGCTCCGGCGCGTCGAGGATGGGGGGTGAGGGCGGCGCGGGCAGCCCTGGCGAGTCCGCGGAGGAGTCGGCGCGCAGGCGCGAGCAGTTCTGGATCACTCCCGCTGGCGCTCGTCGAGGCGAACACCTGGCCAGTCGCGCGCCTTTAGCGAGGTGCAGTTTTGATGGTTTTCTGCGTTGTTCGTCTTCCCGGGCAGCGCGGTGAAGTTTTGACGTTGCGATCTTGTTTGTGATTTCGGTTGGGGAGCCAAAAGCAGTGACGCATCCATTGCAGATTGTGAATGACATGTAACCTTGTCATGAAACGTGCTTGCGAACGCCTCAAACATCGTTCGCGCATCGCCGCATATCGTCAACGTCGATTATGCTCGGACAAAATGTTTGGATATCACGTTCATCAAAAGACATGGGGCCACCGTTGGAGCGCGCGATTGCATCGTCGGCAATAACATCGTACTGACGGTATACGATGATGCATCTGATTGTTATCATGTGTGTATATTATGCAATGATATGAGCATGCTTGGGTAATAATGCTTCGTCAACTCGCGCATCGACAAACTGGGTTTCGGATTCACAGGCAGAACGCCCAACGAGATCTTCGTCCGAGAGAAGAACGCCGGGCCTGTTCTGGAACCGAGAGAAGAAAACAGGGCTGGATCTGGAACCGAGGCAAGAAAACCGAGCCAGCCAGCGACCCTGCTGGCGCCGCAGGAGGCAAAGCCCAAGAAGAGCGAGTAGTTCGCGTGGCATCGCTGCACCGTGCTGCAGCTAGTCGGGAAGATGGAGTGGCACTGCGTTCCTTTCCTGGTGCCCCAGCCTCTGGCGGGCCCGCTTCTGCTCCCGACTGGTGCGGAGCCTGGGGCTCAGCTGCGAGAGGGAGTTTGGCGGCCAGAAGATGATGCGCTTCGCGAACATCTGGCGCGCCCAGGCGCCGGCGCAAGGGCATCCGATCGTGGCGTCAGTGTACCAGCGCAAACTCCAGAAGGCTCTGGGCTTGACTCTGCGGGACAACGTCGGTCGGGCCACGAGGGGTCATCTGTCCCCTTGGGGCCTGAAGGTGACGCTCGCAGCCTCTGGCGCGACCGTGTGCGTGGGCGGCAGCGTGCATGGCGCTACCGCTCGCCCGCAGCCCACAGCGGGGTGAGTCGGCCTCCTCTGGGGCATGGCAGGCGCCAGCGCTACGCCGCGCGACTTTGCCGAAGCTCAGGCGCTCTTCGAGGACATCCTCGAGCTGGGCCACGAAGATGCGCAGCTTGCGCCTGCTGCGCCAGCCTCTGGCGGGGCCGATTCCGCTTGCGCTTCGCCGACTGAGCCGGCGCCGCCGAGACCGCCTCCGCTCCGCGAGGCCGAGCCCCGAGCTCGAGCTCCCCAGGCGAAGGCTGCGGCTGGCGAAGGGCCATGTGTGGCCGTGGCGCCGAAGCTATCTCTGACGCCGAAGTGGGCCGCGGCTGCTCCTCATCTCGCCGAGGGCACAGCGTTTGTTCCTCGGCCTCGGCAGCAGACTCTGACGCCGAAGTCGCCCGCGGCTGCTCCTCATCTCGCAGGGGGCGCGGCGTCTGTTCCCCAGCCTATGGTGAGCGCAGCTCCGCGTGTTCAGCCGCCTGGCCTTGCCGACGCTACCGCGGCAGGCTCCGCCAACGCTGCCGCGGCTGGGCCCGCTGCTCCGCCGACGCCGGCGCTGGGGGCTCTGGCGGCGCCGGCGCCAGTGCTGCAGCAGCCTCTGGCGCGCAGCGCTGCGACTGAAGGAGCTCCGCCGACGCAGGCCGAGCAAGAACCTGAATCGGCCGCTGCTGCAGATGTTGAGGGGGCGGGCGAGTTCGAAAGGGTGCCGACGAAGGGCGGACAAGAACCTGAATCGGCCGCTCCCGCAGATGCCGAGGGGGCGGACGAGGGGAAAATTATCCCGGCAAAGCAACCTAACAGCGATGTGTAGGAGCATTTCTGGAAGCTTTCTCTTGAGATTCAGATGAGAACCCAGATGTAGAATTCTGCTGTTCTCGCAGTCGTAGTCGCATTCGCGATGACAGTCGCAGAGGCAACGGCAGTCGCAGTCACAGCCTCAGCCTCAGCCTGCCTCAGCCTCAGCCTCAGCCTGCACGAAGTGGCCTACAGTCGGTTCCGTGCATTCAAAATGTGGCCCGGGAATGAAGTTCTGGGAGGTCGAAGAGCACATAGTGTGTGACTGGTTGCTTAAAACGAGCTTGGTTCTCGCGTGTCCCGCTCCCGCCCAGCCCCTTGGAGAGTCATCAGATGCTTTCTTTTGACCCCATTAGAAACCTATAAGTCTTCGTTGTTAGGTAAGGACGCCGAGATTCCAGGGCTCAGATGGGGCCCTTTGTATTTATTTGGGAAGAGGATTTAGAGCGCGCAGAATCGTGTCCAGAAGAAGAGGGGCCGCCTGCTGCGCCCGCGCAAACGCCAGCGCCGCCCAGCGCCAGCGAGCCCGAGCGCCGCGCGCGCCGACGCTCCAGGTCGCGGCCAGGGCCCACGCGGGAGACCTCAGCCTCTGGCGAGATCGACCTGACACTTCGCATCTCACCGAAGCAGCTGGAGAAGCTCGCCGACGAGCAGAAGGAAGAGCTGCGCCAGGTGGTCAGGCGCTTCAACCAACAGACCCACTTCGCCACGTTTTGGGAGGGTCGCAGCCGCTGGCGCGGGCTTGCTCCGCAGGATTCTGCGGAGGAGGCAGGGCCGCGCCAGCGGAATCGCGAGAAGCACCTCGCAGACATGACCCGCTGCGATCCCGCGCCCAGCCCCGAGCGGTGCACCTGGGGAATCCCCGGCATGGGCCAGGAGCGTTTCGGTCAGCTGGAGGACGTGGCGACGGCGGTCGCTTCCAGGAAATTGCAATACATGCCGAGGCTGCAGAAGGCAATGCGGGGCGGCTCGCCGGAGCATTTCTGCGCGGAGATGCCCGATCTATCCCCGGCCTCTGGCGGGATCTGGATGCCGGGGGGGCGCGCCTGGGGGGCCCTCAAACGGGGGTGCAAGGGCGCCCCATCGGCGCCGAAGATCCCGATGTTCCCTCCCGGCCTCCACCGTCGATTGCGCCGGGAAGTAGGGGGCGGGGAATTGATGAAGCAGAAGGGGTGAACCACTGCTTCCGGCGGGAGCGTTGCGAGGGGATTCATGGGGGGAAGAGGGGGAGAGGCAGGGGGGGGGAGGGGGTGGAGGAAATGGACACGGGCGACGAGCAAGAGAAAATCAGCCGCGGGCGCAATCGCCGGGGGTTTTCCATGGGCCGCCGAGGGCGCGTCTTTTCTCGCAGGGAATCATGCTGAACGACGCGGTCGACTACATCAAGCACATCTTGGCCAAGCGCGACGGGGGGGCCAGGCTGGCGCGCTCGGACTGGGTGCCCCTCCCAGCCTCTGGTGGGGATCCGCACTTGGATCCCAACTTCTGGATTTATGAATTCGCGACGACTCCAGAGACGCGCGGGTGGCTGCTTCGGAGGGGCCAGTGGTGTGCCGACGACCAGTTGCGCCAGAAGGACGCCGACTGGATCTTTCGAGTGGATGGCGGCGCAGAAGTGCTCAGGAGCGACGCAGCCTCTGGCGGGGTACAGGTTAGATCTGGCAATTACGCGACGCTCGCAGAGCTCTTCTGGCGGGGGAAGGAGGCTTGCTCGCGCCATGACATTTACCGCCTCTACCAGACGCTTCCGGCGTGGATCAACAAGCGAGTGCGCCCCCGGTCTACTTCTGAGGAAGGCGTTCGCAGGCGCAGCGCGAAGGCGCTCCAATTTCACATGACAGGGCGGTGCGGTGCGCCAGCCATGCGCGGCAGGCAGCAGCAGCGAGTGCTCGCGAGCGGCGAAGCCCAGCCTATGGCGGGATCGCGAGCAAGCGCTGAGGGGGCGCTTCCGAGCCAGGCGGCCGCGCGCCATGGGACTGTCATTCCATCAGCTTTCTGCTGCAACAACTGGCCTCGCCGGCTCTCCTTTCTCGTCCGCCGTCGTCCGCCGTCGGTTCACTGCCGCCCCATCGCCCCCCCCTCGCCTTTCTCTCTCCGATCGGGAGGCGGGGGGGGGGGGGGGAAGAAGAAGAGGGGGGAAGAGAAGGAGAATGAGGGGCAGGATGAGGATCATCGGAGCGATATCTCGCTGCAGGGCCGGGGCGCTTGGAGGCCCGAGGCGCGGTGCGGCGGCGGTGGCGGCGGCGGTGGCGGCGGTGGTGGTGGGGGGCGTCTCCCGAGCCAGTCGGCGACGACATTGAAGCGCGCGAAGAGGAGAAGGGCGCGGATAGGGGGGCGGAGGCTCTACTTGTGCGGTGGCCTGTTTACTTTGCCGAATGGTCTGCTTTACTTGTGGGATGGTCTGCTATACGTTGCGAGCGGTCGGCCTTGCTGTTTCGAATGGTCGGGCGATCTGCTCTACTTTTCGGCGCGTGGTCTGGTTTGCTGTCCTGAGTGGTCTGCTTTATTTTTTTGGGGTGGTATCCTTTCTTTGTTTCGGAATGTCTGCGTTTCTTTTTTGGGCGGCGCCCTGGACTTCCCTGCGTGGTCTGCTGTGTTTTTTTCTTGGTCGGCTCTAGTTTCCGGCGTGGCCTGGTTTGCTTGCTGAGTGGTCTGCTTCATTGTTCGGGGTGGTCTCCATTAATTTTTGGGTGTCGCCCTTGACCCTCCTGGGTGGTCTGCTTTGCCTTCCTCGGTCGGTTTTGCTTGTCGGCGTGGTCTGGTTTGCCTTCCTGGGTGGTCCGCTTTACTTTTTGGTGTGGTCTCCTTCTACTTTTTGGGATGGCCTGCTTTACTTTTTGGGTGGCGTCCTTGACTCCTTGGTCGGCTTTGCTCTTCGGCGTGGTCTGATCTACTTTCCCTGGTGGTCGGCTTTGCTTCTGGGTGGCCTGCGTGAGTATATTGGTGGCTTCCTTTTTTTTCTATGGTTGTATGATTTGCCTTCCGGAGCGTTTTTTTGTGCGTGTGCGTGTGTGTGTGTTGTTTGTTACTCTTTTGGGATGGCCTGCTTTACTTCTTGGGTGGCGTCCTTGACTTTCATGGGTGGTCTGCTATGCTTTCCTGGGTCGGGCTTTGCTTTTTGGGTGGTATGCGTAATTATTTAGGTGGTTTATGTTTTTTTTGCGGTGGTCTGATTTACATCTCCGAGTGGTCTGCTTTATTTGTTAGGGGTGGTCTCCTGTGCTTTTGGAGATGGTCTGCTTTACTTTCTGGGCGGCGTGCTTCATGTCTCCGCGGCCTGCGTTGCTGTCTGCGCGGTTTGTCGACAAGTATTCCAGGCCGCTCATCCGGGAATTGGCACCGACCCTGCAGAAAAGCGCGCGCCGTGCCCGCGGGCGCGCTAGATTGCCAGCCGAAGCAATCGGAAAGTCGTCGCGACCAAATGAAACTTGACGCAGCGGGGTCTCGCTTGACGTTCATCGCGCTATCCGCATGTCCGCGGCTGCTTGGGCTCGAGCGGAACGACGCCCGACCGCGCTAGACGATGATGCGATTCGCAGTCGTTCGCAGCCTCTGGACGATGGCGCTGCGTTGCCAGGTGCGCCTCCAGCGCGCCAGAGACCGCGATGGGAGCTGCCAGAATGAGAAATGTACCGCGTCTCGCCCGAAGAAGACAGGGCAGCATTGGAAAGTCGCCAGATTGGGTGATGTATTAGGCAAAACGGGCGACCAAGTTGGCGCGTTCGTTGTGGGCGTTTTGCCATGTCCCTGCTTCGCAGACATGACGTGCGGGTCGGCATGGCTTGCGGTCAGTATCTACGGGACGCAGCCCCTGGCGCGATTGCTGCGCGGTTGGATTTTTTTCGGTGATCTATGTGTGCTATTGGCGATGGTCGACGAAATCGTTACTTATACACTTTTCGACTGCGCTGCCTCGCCTGGGGCGCGCGAGCCCCGCAGAGCGAGCTGACGTATTTCAGGGCGCGTGGACTTCGATGGATGCGGTCATGAGCGGGCGACTGGTACTCGGACACCGCGACGAGCATGAGGTCGACTTTATAGACCGCGGTGCGCGGATCAAGCGCGCGAGCGCAGCCTCTGGCCCGACTTTCGCGCATCGTCCGTTCATGGGCCCGGCGAGTCGCCGCGCGGGTGGTCAGGAATGCGCGATCTTGACCCCCGACGTGCGCAATGGGAAAGTCCGAGCAGTTTTTTGCCACAGTAGTCGTTGCAGCGAAACCAATTTTCAGGGGCGCAGAGAGCGCTGCGCGAGATGCGCCTTTGGGCAGGCGCCAGTTACAATCGAGTCAGGTGGCTTGGGCCCGCGAAAACCAGCCGTTTCTCAGCGTTCTGCGTCGTGGCTTCCCTCCCCTGCGCCGTGCCCCCCCCCCCCTCCCCTATGGCGCGTCCTCTTCGTCTTCGTTGCCCCCCGCGTTCCCTGCCCCCGTTCCGACGTCATCCCGCTTCCCCCGCGGTTTCTTCGCTGCGGCTTGTTGCGTCGCCTTGTTGGCCCCCAGGTTATTGCGGTGGCTGTTCAAAGCGGAGGGTGCGCGCGTGCCCGTCGACCAGGAAGATTGGCCCCTGCTCGATGGCATGGGGTCCGGAGCCGAATCAAATTTGGCCGGCGCGGGCATTGATTCTTCTGGGTCGGCTGAAGCGGCACGCGGAGATGCGGCCGCGGAAATCGCAGCCTCTGGCGCGACGTGCACGCCAGGTAGCGTTGGTGCACTTGGCTGCGCTCGCGACCTCGACGACATGATATGCTTCCCGTGCTTGAAGCTGTTGGCCGCAAGATTTTGCCGCCGCCGCCGTCTCCCGCGTCATTTCTGGAGGAATCTGGTTCGGGGGTCCCCGTCGCAGCCTCCAGCGCGACAGCGTGCTCTGTCAAACTCGCCGTTCTTTCGGAATCACATCGAAAACCACCGAGATGCCAGCCGGCGCGGGTGATGCACGCCAATTTGCGATGGTCGGGCGCCCCCGCCGCGGGCGCACCGCGGATGTTCATGTCTGGCTCCCGCGCTGAATGAGAGGAGGAAGGGCGTCTCAGCCTTTGTCGCGATCACTTTATCACTCGACGAAAGAAACCGCGCACGAACTGCGGCAAGCAGGGGCCTCACAAAGTGGAATTTTGCGCGCCCTGGCCTGCTCGCGGGGCTGCCTCGAGGGCCCCCCCCCCCCTTGCGCCTGCGTGAACTTCGACGGGCGATTGTTGCCCATGGCTCTCGCGCGCACGGGCGTCCAGGAACACCTTCGAGGCGCCGCGAAGGACGCGGCAGCTGATGTGTTTTTCTGGTCGGTGCAGGCGGGGAGCTCGCGCAAGTGGACAGACTTCGGCCTGCAGAGACAGAGTCCCGCGTCGTGATGCTGGCGCCAAAAGAGTCTGGACTCTGGCGATGATGCGCGGCCTCTGGCGCGTGTCACCGCGGCGAGTGAGCGGTCGCGGGGGCAGTTGCTTGTTGCGCTGAACGATCCACGCGTGCGTTGAAGTCGCGCGAAAGTAAACGGTACTTCACGCGCAATTAGATCATGCTTCTCCCAAGAGTAAAACAAAACACCCATCCGACCGCTCGCGAAAGTTGGCCCGCCCCGCGCGCGCGTGAACCGCAGCGCTGCCACGCGTGAATCAGAACGGCCGCGATTGTATCGCGCTCCTTCGAAAGTAGGCAAGGCCCCCCGAAAGTAAACCAGACCCCGCCCCAAAAGTATACCACGCCACTGACGGCGACGGCGGCGACGGCGGCAGAAGGCAGCGAGGGCGGCGTTGAGGGGGGCAGCGACGATTGCGGCGGCGGCGACAGCAGCGGCGACAGCGACGACGGAGCAGCGACGGCAGCAGCGGCGACGGCGACCGACGGCGACGATGCTCATTGAAATGATATTGGCCTCGGGCAGGGAGGCCAGGTCTTCAGAGGCCCTCTGCTCCCGGAGCATGAGCCCGCAGGGTAGCTGGCACAGTTCACGAATATCGTTCGTCCTCATCATAAGCATGTTGCAGTGGCGCACGTTCGCAATCGGCTCGATAGCTGGGCCTCTCCTTTTCGACCTGGCCAGCGGGTGGGGGGAGTTGTTCGTTATCTTGGCGTGGTTTCTCCACGAGTCGGCCCCATGGTATTGGCGGCGATTCTCCGTGCTGCTTTGGGCGGTTGCGTTCAGGCAAGGCGGGTCCAAGCGATTTCAACCTGTGTTCTTGGTTGCGGAGGGCCCGACCCCATCGTGCAGTGCAGCTGCTGCGGGTATTACCGCGCGCTCTCCTCTAAATTTCTCGGCCTCTGTCGGCCAGTTGCTGAGGACCTCGCAGGTGCGTTTGTAGGCCTGGTCTCAGCCTCGACTTCGTGGGCCAATTCTAGCTTGGACATTAGTGATGGTGCCGCACTCCGCGCGGTTGCCGTTTATGCTTTGTGCCGCGTCCACAGTGCCGCGCGGCGTGGGGCCGCGCGGTCTGGCGCTTCGGATCTCTTCTGGGGGCGCGCGCGGCAGGCGAAGGAGAGCCGCGCCGAGCCGCGCTCTCTCGTGAGCCGCGCGTTCAAACGAGGTTCCAGTTCTTCTAGCGCATGCGCGTATATGCAAGCATATGCCCAGAGTGCCGGGCCCGGGGCTCTTGTCGCTTTCCCCCTTGAAACGGAGTCCGGGGCAGCTGCCCTCCTTCCCTGCCCCCCCCCCCCTCTCCTGCCTCCTCTTCCTCCCCCTCCACCTCTCCAGCCATGGCGGCTGGCGCCGCCCGTGTGTTGAGGCGTTGTTGGCCTTCCCCCTGATGGCCGCGATCTGATTCCTCTCATGTCGCGGTCTTCTCCGTCTTGTCCCTGCGCTCGCTGGGCGTTCATGTCGACTGCGCGTGGGGTTCCTCCCTTCCTCTTTTGTTTTTTCTCTCTCTCTCTCTCTCTCTCTCTCTCTCTCTCTCTCTTTTATTATTATATTTCTTGCTCTCAACGGTTTACTGTTAGACATGCGCCTTTACTGCGCGATCGATGCGATAAAAAACGTGGGCGGTTTTCATCGATTCTTCTTGATATCGCGTGCATGTCATAAGTGGCTGGCCAGCCATCGGGGCCACGCGCAGCGCGTTGTTCAGTCTCCCGAAGTGGTTTCTAATTGTGGGTACCAGGGCCAGAGGGGTTGCGTGGCCACTCCTCCTTTTCCCGTTCCCTTCGTGGCGTTGGCGCGTTGCGGCTCGCCTGCTGCAAGTTGGTTGGCAGCGGCCCCAGCTTTGTGGTTCGTCTTTGTCTCTCTTCGTCTCCCCTCTTCTTCCTCCGCCCCCTCCTCCATTCTCCCTCTCCGCTTGTCCTCTGTTGGCTTTGGCAACAATGACAGAAATGGGTGGATGCGGGATGCGTCTTCGCCTTCGCTGAACCCAGACGTGGGGCCGACCCCAGTTTTGCTCTGGCGGTATATAAATGGTAGTGTAATCCTGCGCGGTTTCTCTATCCTAGGCTGTCCTCCTAAGATCGTTTCACATTTAGTTGGGCGCGCCGATCGCCGAGAGTGCGGTGACGTTTAACCCGGCCGACCAATCGGGCTCTATCGTTCCTTGTGGTGAACGGGCGCAGCCCCCCCTGAGGGTTTGGCGGGTTTGCTTTGGGGGGAACGGGAACATGAGCATGCCGCCTGTCTTGACAAGAGTCATATGGTCCGTGACTAGCTCCGCTGGGTGTTGCAACTTGGCGCGCTAGAGCTGCTGCAGGATGCCTTGACCGCGGCGCCGATTGACTTCTCCCCGGCGGTGGCCCATTGATGGCTCGGATCGGGCATCCTGATACGTTGAACCGCATTTACGTAATCCTGGAACCGGGCCGGCACGGTCTGGCCCACCCGTGAACGCGCGCGCCGCCCCCAGTCACCACCCCAGTCACCCCGCCGCATTTTGGGCGCAAGTTCGGCCAGTGGCTCGGGAACTGGAGGGGCGGGCGGACGCTTATAGTGCAATGTAGATCATCATGTTCGCTGACGAAGTAATATTGCTTATCCAAGCTGGAACGGCATTTCTGGGCGTCTTCGGGCAGGGCTTCTTCAGCCTCTCCTTCAAGCATGGCTTCGCAACCAAACCGCTCGCGCCCTTCAATGCCGCCTCTCTCTTGGCAACACAACGCTGCGGACTGGGCCTAAGGTGAACAGCATGAAGTCTTTCAAGGGTCCATATCGATGCGGCCCACAGCGCGCGCAGGGCTCCTCTCGAGTCCGCGTCTGTGGTGAACATAATGTTATGCTTCATGGCCCCCCCCCAGCAAGTGTGGCCCTGGCCTCTTGGGAAATAAGCCACGACGCGTTTGGCTTGCAGCCTCTTGGTGCCATCCCCCAGCAGGATGCGAACGTCCTTCGGGCAATCTCGCGGCAAGTGTGTCCTACTCCTCATCGGCCGTGTAGAGAGTGAGCGGTCCAACCGTGCTCCAGCCTCTGCGCAGAAGGGGAAGCGAGGCCGAAGCGAGAGGTCCTCGGGGCCCAGTCCACCAGGGCTCCTTCTGAAAACGTTAGTGGAATTTTAGCTGCGCTCTTCGCGGGCGACTCAGCGGCGTCCGGGTGCCCGCGCGAACGAAGCGAAGCGGCTTGCGGGCGGCTCGGTGGCGTCGGACACCGGGTCGAACCGATCGTCTCTATGCGTGGCTAAGAATGTGGTGCAACGCATGCGTGGGCGCGCTCCTACCACTCCGCCTGCCGACGTGCGGGGCTCCCTTAAAGCGGCGTCCGAGGCTCCGGAGACACCGGCCCCTTGGCCAGCCGCTGGAAGCAGCCCCGTCCTACAGAGGCTCTTGGCGGCTTCTGGCATTGCTAGGCGGAGGCCCTGCGCTTTCCTACACTTGGCTTGCAAGGTTCCCTTCCTAGCCTTTCTCCTGGGCCGCAATGGCTCGAGAGTCGTGCATATCCCGCCCGGTGCTGCGCATCGACCGCTTGCCGGATGTAGCAAGAGGGCTAATTCTACGAGAGAGCTACGCTTTAACCTGCTAGTGTCAGCGACGAGCCCACTCTTATTGGCTTGAACTATCGCCCCGAGAGGTGCAGCGTCGCTGCAAAGCTTGGCGACCGCACTGGCCAACGCGCACGGGTCTTCTCCCCCGCTCCCACCAGCTCCCCGCCCCCTGGCCCACTGGAGCCTGATATCATCTATGGGGCCTCGCGGGGTGATGCTCCTGCGTCGTGCGCGCGAGTGGCAGCGTTGCAGCGGCGCCGCTGGCGTCGAGGTGGCCATCGAGCGCCCCGCAGCGGTGCCTTGGGAGGTTGAGGTGGGGGAGGAGAGGCGGCCGAACGCTCCGGGGGCACTGGGCCGACGATAGCCCTGGGTGGTCATCCAAGCGAGCCTCCGCGCTTCCTCCGATAGTGCGGGAAGAGTGCGGCTGTCTTCGTTTAACTCGCGTGCTTTCTCTGCGTCTAGGTTCAGCGAAAAGGCATTGTCACTGGGGGGTCGCCCAGCGCCTGTGCCTCGAAAGCTCGCGCGCCTACGGTCGCTCTCCCGCGTCGTCGCTGGCGGCCCCCGGGCGCGGCCCCGAACGCGGATCCAAGTAGTCGGCGATTCGATAGGCCTGTTTCCTGCTGAGGGTTTAGGCAACCAGACTAGCTGGGCCAACGACTGCTCTGAGGGCCGCGAGAGGAGCGGTTCACACTTCATGAGAAGCCCAGGCACGGTCGCCAGACCTAGATCTGACCTAGGTCGAGAGACCGAGGAGCGAGTTCGAATCGCCCTACTACGCCTGTGCCCCGAGGGAACTGCAACATGTTTCCAAACCGTCAACTGCAATCTTTGGGAGCTCTTCGCAGGAGTTCGCGCCCGGCGGCAATGCTGGCGCAGCCAGCTCATGAGTGGGCCAAATGCGTCTCCGCTCTCGCATCGCCCCATCCGCCAGCTTGCAAGGCTGAGCATCGTTGCCTGGGCGCATGCGTGAATCGAGAACTTCTCGCAGAGCGCGCCCACGCGTGTGTCGATATCCCAAACGAGCTCCATCCTTAAGAGCTGAGGCTGCCCACTCCTTCCAGGCGGCGGTGGCCGCTGCCGCCTGCCTCTCCTGGGCCTGGGCTGCCGTGTTCTCGATGTGGTCGAGCATGCCATCGGTGCATCTGCGGACAAGGAACTCTTACGTGTTGGCTGAAGAGCTGAGCTACGTCGCTGCCGAGGTGCCTGATGATCGGCGATCCCCCGACCTCCTCGAGGAACCTGGTGATGTCCTCGGCAGTTTCGCAAGCTTGCCAACCTCGGTGCTATGTCTTCCACTGGGAAGCAGCGCGCCTGCAGGGGCAGCGTCGAAGGCACTGATGCCCATCTTGTATCTTGTCACGTTGCTAGCTCATCTACCTGCCGCTCTTACAGCCCGATCTCGCGTCAACCTCTCACTTCTTCTCAGCGGCGGCTGTCATCTCAGCTTGGCAGTCTCGAGCTGAATCGGCCCATGCCGCCCGCGATAACTGGCTCCTGTTTCCTCCACCTGGTCGTGCCGTCTGGGTAGCTCTAGCCCCAACATGGCTACGGCGGCGTTCCATGCTTCTCGTACTGAAAATATCAGCGCGCGTTGATGATGAGCTCGTCCACCTTGCTCTATCTCTCAGGGAAGCGGTGGCAGCCTGCCGCGCCGCGGGCTGTCGAGGTACTCGACGGGGCCCTCTGAGCACGCGACCCCTCGTGTCGACGTCTTTGCCCAGCAAGGGGAGAACCGCCGGCATGCGCGGGGGCGTCTCGACATCTTCCCGCACATGAGCTCGACACGTGATGGTGGGCAAATAACACGATATCGTAGAGTAATCTGTCTTGCAACCTGGCAGCGGTTGACGGCGCGTACTGACAGGCGGCTGGACCAACGCACTTTCCAGGCCGTAGAGCCACTGCAGGTTTCCCAACTCGTCGCGCTCCATGTTGAAGTCGCCCGCGATGACCCAGTCCACACCGATCTGGTTGAGCGCCTCTACGTGACCGCCAGCGTCTCCTCCATTATCCTCGCGTTGCGCTCCGACATTGCTTTTCAAAGGTAGAGATGCATTTGCAAACCATCTCCGCTGGCACGCCCCAGTGCACATGGGCTGCCAATGCTCTGCCGTCCGCCATCTTTGCTGACAGCAAACGGTGGGGCCGTAATCCGAATGCTGCCTTGAGCTACAGCAACCAAACCAGCCTCGGCACCTTTTCCGATTGCCAGTTTCCTTGGCTGCTGTCCAAATCCATTGCCATTCTGCGTCCGAGGCGCGATGCTGAGTGTCCGCAAGCCTAGGCAATGGCTATGGCCCGCGGTGCTCCTGCAACGCCACAGCAGTGCGACTGCACGACGAATGGAAGCGCAGCTTCTGGCCTCCATCTGAGCAGTTGAGCCTCACCAGCGGCCCTCGGTGCCGACGAGGAGCCTGTGCCTGGCGCCGTGCATGTCACTGAAACCGACGACCCTGCGCCCTCGGCTCCAGCCCTATCCATTCGGGCGGGCCTGTCCTTCATGCCTGACACAAGGCGGTGCCTTCGCGCGGCCCGAGCCCGACGGGCCGTGGCCTGCGTGGGGCGACTGTCGCCTGTCGCTCCCTTCGGCCTGCGCGCGAGCTGGCGACTCTGCGCCACTGGCTTCCGCGCGGTCCCTTTGCAGCAGTACAGGATGAGCCTGACAGCTGCCCGCCGCGGTTCTTAGCGACCAGCAGCCTGCGCAATCCGGCAGCCAAGCGAAGATCTGCATCATCTGCATCATTATCACCATCATCATCATCATCATCATCATCATCATCATCATCATCATCATCATCATCATCGGTGTACCGGGCCCCCCCCGGTACACCGAGGGGGGGGGGCTCGGTGTCCCATTTTCTTGGTTTTCGGTGGTCTCCTGGGGCCCTCTCGGCCCCTCTTCTGGGCTCTCCTTGGGGCGGGCCGGGCCTGCCTTATCAGTGCTTGGCCATTTCGGCTGATGGTGCACCTTCGTGCGGGTGCATCGTTAAGCCTGGCTTTTAAGATTCTCGTGCTGTGCACTCCCCCGCGGGCCCTTCCGTTCCGTTCGTCCTCCCCCTCCTCCTCCTCCTTGGGCTTGTGTGCGCCAGCGATCGTCAGTGCGCCAGCGATCGTCAGTTTCTCAGTTTACTTAGTGTTCTGCCCGAGGGAGCGCACGCTCGGATACCCCGTTTTGGGGAGGGGGGCCTGTCGCGGGTCCACGGTGTGCAGCCTTCGCAAAGCCGCACCGTGGGCTGACAAAAGGGGATGGCCCCCCTCCACAGGTCGACTGCGAGGGGGCTGCGATCTGTGGAAGCAAGAAGGAGAAACAACAAAAAAAACACATCATCATCATCATCATCATCATCATCATCATCATCATCATCATCATCATCATCATCATCATCATCATCATCATCATCATCATCATCATCATCATCATCATCATCATGATCATCATCATCATCATCAAAGCTTACTGCCCAACGCGAGGCTTCTTGGAGATGCGCCGCTCTCCAGTCGACTGGTTGATTTTGCAAGCACGCCCCCAGAGTTCTGTTTCTGCTGCTCCTGCGTGGGCTGCGTTGCCGAATCTCATGGGGCACTCCCGAAGCTCATCTTCGGGGGATGAGTCGGGATCGAGAAGGTCTGGGCCAGCTGCCACAGACTCTGCATGGCCTGGTCGCGGCGGTGTGTCTGGCTTGCGACTTCCAGCCTCCTCCTTGGCCTCATGTAGCAGAAGCTTCCGCTTCCTCCTGCCTCTTCTGCAGCTTCAAAGCCTTGACCTCCTCGAGCGTGGCGCCCTGTCGCGCTGCGAGCGAGCCATCCGTGCCCAGCTTGCCGAGCAGCGCTCCGAGCTTGCCGACTGGTGCTGAGCGCTCCAATGACGTCGTCCTCAGTGGACTTGCCGTCCGCAGGCGCCCCAGGTATGGACTCGGCCAGGCGCGCCTGTTCCCAGGTGAGAGACATGATGGAGCGATCAACCTCCACGATGGCCAACTCCTGCTCCTGCATGCTGTATTTCGCCTCCTCCAAGCATTCTTGAACCGCCACGAGCGCCTCTTCATGTTTGGGTTCCTTTTGCTGCAACTTTGCCAACTGGAACGATACGGTGCGCAACGGAGCTGGCAACAGCTTGCTTGATTCGAGCTCCGCGCGCAGCTTCTTCCGCTCTGCCTCGGGTACGATGCGGGCGCTCTCGAACATGGGCTCCTGCACTCCGACAATGGAATTGAGCGAATGATCGCTCTCTTTCAACCTGGTCTCTTGATTCGCGGTGGCGTCTGTTGCGGATTCGTGGCGGCTGCCGGCATCGACGTCCATGCTGCTTGCGCTTACTCCTTGCGACGTACCTGATGCGAGACTGGCGATCCTGTCGCTATCTGCCGCCAGCTGCTTCTCCATCTTGATGCTGACCCATGGTGGTGCAACTGAGGAAGCAATTCCATTTTCTTTCTTGACAAGTGGTGATGGCCGCGGGCGAGCATGACAAAAGCTGACTGACTTAGTCGTCCCACACGTTCCGCACGCCACCTTGTCTGCTCTCGTCCACCATCTCTGTTCCATGATTGGGTGCGTGCAACACTTGCAACACCAATCCTCCGCCGCCGCGAGACGTTGCTGGGCGTGCCGACTGAGGGTCTTGGCATTGCCGCCGGGTGCCACCATCCGCCGACGAGACAAGACAAGTTGAGGAAGCGTCGGCACGCCTGCTGGGTGCGCTGGTCCTGACCTGGGTGAACAAGCCGACTGAACTGGAACTGGCCGCGGCCTAGCGGAATCCACTTTGTCATCTGAGGGGCATCTGGGCCAGCTGCCACAGACTCTGCATGGCCTGGTCGCGGCGGTGTTTCTGGCTTGCGACTTCCAGCCTCCTCCTTGGCCTCATGTAGCAGAAGCTTCCGCTTCCTCCTGCCTCTTCTGCAACTTCAAAGCCTTGACCTCCTCGAGCGTGGCGCCCTGTCGCGCTGCGAGCGAGCCGTCCGTGCCCAGCTTGCCGAGCAGCGCTCCGAGCTTGCCGACTGGTGCTGAGCGCTCCAATGACGTCGTCCTCAGTGGACTTGCCGTCCGCAGGCGCCCCAGGTATGGACTCGGCCAGGCGCGCCTGTTCCCAGGTGAGAGACATGATGGAGCGATCAACCTCCACGATGGCCAACTCCTGCTCCTGCATGCTGTATTTCGCCTCCTCCAAGCATTCTTGAACCGCCACGAGCGCCCTTCATGTTTGGGTTCCTTTTGCTGCAACTTTGCCAACTGGAACGATACGGTGCGCAACTGAGCTGGCAACAGCTTGCTTGATTCGAGCTCCGCGCGCAGCTTCTTCCGCTCTGCCTCGGGTACGATGCGGGCGCTCTCGAACATGGGCTCCTGCACTCCGACAATGGAATTGAGCGAATGATCGCTCTCTTTCAACCTGGTCTCTTGATTCGCGGTGGCGTCTGTTGCGGATTCGTGGCGGCTGCCGGCATCGACGTCCATGCTGCTTGCGCTTACTCCTTGCGACGTACCTGATGCGAGACTGGCGATCCTGTCGCTATCTGCCGCCAGCTGCTTCTCCATCTTGATGCTGACCCATGGTGGTGCAACTGAGGAAGCAATTCCATTTTCTTTCTTGACAAGTGGTGATGGTCGCGGGCGAGCATGACAAAAGCTGACTGACTTAGTCGTCCCACACGTTCCGCACGCCACCTTGTCTGCTCTCGTCCACCATCTCTGTTCCATGATTGGGTGCGTGCAACACTTGCAACACCAATCCTCCGCCGCCGCGAGACGTTGCTGGGCGTGCCGACTGAGGGTCTTGGCATTGCCGCCGGGTGCCACCATCCGCCGACGAGACAAGACAAGTTGAGGAAGCGTCGGCACGCCTGCTGGGTGCGCTGGTCCTGACCTGGGTGAACAAGCCGACTGAACTGGAACTGGCCGCGGCCTAGCGGAATCCACTTTGTCATCTGAGGGGCATCTGGGCCAGCTGCCACAGACTCTGCATGGCCTGGTCGCGGCGGTGTTTCTGGCTTGCGACTTCCAGCCTCCTCCTTGGCCTCATGTAGCAGAAGCTTCCGCTTCCTCCTGCCTCTTCTGCAACTTCAAAGCCTTGACCTCCTCGAGCGTGGCGCCCTGTCGCGCTGCGAGCGAGCCGTCCGTGCCCAGCTTGCCGAGCAGCGCTCCGAGCTTGCCGACTGGTGCTGAGCGCTCCAATGACGTCGTCCTCAGCGGACTTGCCGTCCGCAGGCGCCCCAGGTATGGACTCGGCCAGGCGCGCCTGTTCCCAGGTGAGAGACATGATGGAGCGATCAACCTCCACGATGGCCAACTCCTGCTCCTGCATGCTGTATTTCGCCTCCTCCAAGCATTCTTGAACCGCCACGAGCGCCCTTCATGTTTGGGTTCCTTTTGCTGCAACTTTGCCAACTGGAACGATACGGTGCGCAACTGAGCTGGCAACAGCTTGCTTGATTCGAGCTCCGCGCGTAGCTTCTTCCGCTCTGCCTCGGGTACGATGCGGGCGCTCTTGAACATGGGCTCCTGCACTCCGACAATGGAATTGAGCGAATGATCGCTCTCTTTCAACCTGGTCTCTTGATTCGCGGTGGCGTCTGTTGCGGATTCGTGGCGGCTGCCGGCATCGACGTCCATGCTGCTTGCGCTTACTCCTTGCGACGTACCTGATGCGAGACTGGCGATCCTGTCGCTATCTGCCGCCAGCTGCTTCTCCATCTTGATGCTGACCCATGGTGGTGCAACTGAGGAAGCAATTCCATTTTCTTTCTTGACAAGTGGTGATGGTCGCGGGCGAGCATGACAAAAGCTGACTGACTTAGTCGTCCCACACGTTCCGCACGCCACCTTGTCTGCTCTCGTCCACCATCTCTGTTCCATGATTGGGTGCGTGCAACACTTGCAACACCAATCCTCCGCCGCCGCGAGACGTTGCTGGGCGTGCCGACTGAGGGTCTTGGCATTGCCGCCGGGTGCCACCATCCGCCGACGAGACAAGACAAGTTGAGGAAGCGTCGGCACGCCTGCTGGGTGCGCTCGTCCTGACCTGGGTGAACAAGCCGACTGAACTGGAACTGGCCGCGGCCTAGCGGAATCCACTTTGTCATCTGAGGGGCATCAAAACCTTGGGCCACAATGGCTACGGACAAGGAGGAGGAGGAAGAGGTGGAGGTGGATGTGGAGGTGGAGGTGAAGGTATACGTGGAGTAGGATGTAGAGCAAGAAACACATGATGATGATGCTGAGGATGGTAATGATGCTGATGATGATACTGATGCTGATGATGCTGATGCTGATCCTGTTGATGATGCCGATGATGATGATGCTGATCAACATGATGCTGATGCTGCTGACGATGATAACGATGATAATGCTGTTGATGCTGATGCTGATGCTGATTGTGATGATGATGTTGATGATGAGGATAATGATGCCGATGCTGACGCTGCTCGTGCTGACGATGATGTTGATGACGATGGTGACAGTGATGATGCTGATGATGCTGATGACGATGATGCTGATGATGATTTAGGTGATGATGATGTTGATTATGCCAATGCCTATGATGATGAGGTTGATGCCTACGATGATGATGGCGATGCTGGTGGTTATGATGACGATGCTGAGCATGATGATGCTGCTGATGATGATTATGATGCTACTGGTTGTAGTGGTGGCTGCTTCTGCTGCTGCTGGCGATGATGAGGGATGCTGCTGCTGATGATGATGCTGATGATGATGCAGATGCTGATGGTGCTCATGCTGATGATAATGATGACGATGACGAGGACGATGATACTGATGATGCTGCTGTTGATGATGATGATGCTGCTGATGATGCTGATGACGATGATGAGATGCTGCTGGTGATGATGATGATGATGATGATGATGATGATGGAGTGTATTATGATGATATTGATGACGATGTTGTAAATGGTGGTGATTCTGCTGATGATGATGCTTATGATACCGATGATGAGGATGCTGTTGATGATGCTGATGTTGTTGATGATGATGGTGGTGGTGTTGGTGATGCTGCTGTTGAGATTATGATGAAACTGATGATGATGTTGATGATGCTGATGCTGACGTTGATGACGATGATGATAATGCTGCTAAGGCTGATGATTATTATGATGAGATGGTGCTGTTGATGCTGATTATGCTGATGACGATGATGAGCATGAGGAGGGTGTCGATGCTGATGATTATGATGCTGGTGATGATGATGCTGACGAACATGATGACGATGATGATGCTGATGATGATAGTGATGCTGATCATGATGATGCCGTTGATGATGCCGCTGATGATGATGCTGGTGGTGATGGTTATGATGATGATGCAGCTGATGAGTTTGATGATGATGATGATGGTGATGGTTATGATGACGATGAAGATGCTGATGCTGCTGCTGCTGATGATACTGATGATGCTGCTGACAACGATGATGATCATGATGATGATTATGATGATGATGCTGATGATGATGCTGCTGCTGCTGATGATCACGATGCTGATGCTGATGATGCTGCTGCTGATGATGATGCCGATGCTGATAATGACGGTGATGATGGTGATGCTGATGACGATGCAGTTGCTGTTGATGATTGTTATGTTGATGATGATGATGATGCTTACGCTGACGCTGATGCTGTTGATGATGCAGCTGCCGCTTATGATGATGCTGAGGATGATGATGATGATGCTGATGCTGATGGTGATGATGATGATGATGACGTTGCTGATGCTGCTGATGATGATGATGACGATGCTGATGATGATGATTATGATGCTGATGATGATAAGGATGAGGATGAGGATGAGGATGAGGATGAGGATGAGGATGATGATGCTGCTGCTGATAATTATGATGATGATGCTGATGATGACGATGCTTATGATGGTGATGCTGATTATGATTATGATGATGCTGATGATAATGATGATGCTGATGATGATGATGATGATGATGAGGACGAGGAGGAGGAGGAGGAGGAGGAGGAGCAGGTGGAGGAGGAGGAGGACGAGGAAGAGGAGGAGGAGGAAGAGGAGGAGCAGGACGAGGAGGAGGAGGAGGAGGTGGAGGAGGACGAGGAGGAGGAGGAGGAGGAGGAGGAGGAGGAGGAGAAGAAGGAGGAGGCGTGGGAGGAGGACAGGGATGAAAGGGAGGAGGAGGAAGAGGATGAGTTGGCGGAAGAGTAGGAGGAGGATGAGAAGGAGGAGCAGGAGGAGAAGGTGGGGGGAGGAGGAGTAGGAGGAGGAGGAGGAGGAGGAGGAGGAGGTGGCAGAGCGATGAGTTGACCTCTCAGGCTGTCGCCGAGAACGTAGCCAATCCCTGCTTTTGGATCCGCCGAGTTGACCTCTGCCGAGCCCCAAGCCTTGCCAGCCTCGTAGAAGCCTTTTAAGCGGCCTCTTTAGTGGGCGATCTTGCTGGCCTTGGGTGTTTGGGTTGTGGGGCCCAACAAGAGCCTGTAGTGATCTTTGGGGGCGCGTCGGGGGGGCCAATATGCCCGTGACCCTGGCTGCGCCGTGTAGACATAGGTGCCGTTCCCTTTCTTTTCTCCGTGCGTATTGGGTCCACGCTTGCGGGGCCTCTGGCGGGCGCTGCTCAGACGGAGCCTGGACGAGAAGTTTGCGCCCTGGTGTGGGCGATCAGGTTTTCGACGCATTGGTTCGTTTACGTCGCTGACTGCAGAGGTGGCTTGAGGTTGGCACACTAAATTGATTCATGGTCCAGCTGGGCCACACGCTGATGTCTTGAGGGCTCTCGGCGCCCTGCTGGTCTCACGGTCTCGGTCGCATGCGCTGATAGTAGTCATCCAGGTACCTTCGGATTTAACAGTGCAGGAGGTTGTTGCCAAGATTGGCCAAGATGACTGATCCAGGGCAACGCGTGCGTAGATGTGATCGCAGGCGAGGTAGCTGAGCGTTTTCGAGTCTCGCAGCACGATCGTTATTAATTCTTTCAGGTAGAGGCAGAGCCCAGCTTGTGCGTGGGAGGCTTCTCTGGGTGGGGCTGGAGTCCACCAGGTCCGCTCAGGAGTCCGGGGACACGGCTCAAGCGCAGGCCTTGCCGTGCCCCCATCCGCCCCGTCTTCCCGCCCTTTGAACCGTTGCGCGCTTCGCGTTTGCCCACGCTCTTCCAGAGAGTTGTGGAGCTTTGGTAGTGTGTCGTGGCTCTGCCTCGAAACCGAGAGCACCCGAATAGTGAAAACATGAGTGCTTCTATCTCCCCTAGGACGGAGTTTACACTTGGCTGGTTGTGGGACGCACCCCTCACACACCTAATTTTATCATCCATAACTTCGTGCATTGTTCTGCGGCAGCTGCGGATATTTCGGCCAGATCCAGCTCAGGGGCCTCCTAATCGTTTGCCGCCCGACGCAGATGACCAGGGTCAGGCGCGAGTACTTAGATCAAACCTCTCGCAACTTGTTTCCCGCGTGCTGAGCATCTGCAAGCCCTCTTTTTCAAACACAGCGTGATGGCGGAACTCCTGGAAATCCCCCACTCCCCACCACGCCCCGAACGACGACCACGACCACGGCCACGACCACGACCGCGACGACGCGACGACGGCGAAACCGAGGCCGCGGAGGCCGAGCTCGGCGGCGGCGAGGGCGAGGGCGAGGGCGAGCCCCTCGCGGCCCAGGAGCCGCGGCCCGGCCGCCGGCCTCACGGGGGTCAACGTAAACGGGGGTCAGCGCAAACGGGGGTCAGCCAGAGCGCCCGATCTTGCAGGATCCTGCAGAGGCCAGGAGCGCATTGACCCGGGTTTGGGTGTAGGATCATGCAGCATCTTGCAGGTCCTTCGCGTTGACACGGGTGGGTGCGCAGGATCTTGCAGGATTCTGCAAGGCCTGGCTGACCCGGGTCTGGATTGACCTGGGTCAGAAGATCCCCGACCCCCCTCGGGAGTTCGGCCCGCGGCCACCTTCGGGCGTTGCGCAGGAGACCATTTCTTTATTGCTTTGGGCATGGCGGGCGCCATGGCCCCCGCCCCCCCCCCCCCCCTATGACGTAACGCTCCCCTCCCCAGTGCGCTCTGGGCACTGCCGCCGTGCGCGCTGGGATCCGCGCAGGTGTCCGCGTAAGAACCCACATAGGAGTCTGGTCCGCAGTCGTCGTCGTCGTCGTCGTCGTCGTCGTCGTCGTCGTCGTCGTCGTCGTCGTCGTCGTCGTCGTCGTCGTCGTCGTCGTCGTCATCGCTCGTGGCTCGTCGCTCATCGTCGTCGTGCGCACGGACGCGGCTGGAGCCTGTTATTGGTTCCGGGCCTATCACGGCAATCATCTGAGGGGGTGTGGAGGGGTCGATGACATCATGTTTCGCGCTGGCGGCGTCTGGAATGCCTAGGAATGACGGAGGACGGGTAGCACCAGCATGTAGGCGGCGCTCTGCACCTCAACGTTTGTGTACACCACAGTGCCTGCGTGCACCACAGCGCCTGTGTACACCACACCGCTTATGTACACCACGGCAGCCGCGTGCAACACAGCGTCAGTTTGTGCCACCGTGCTCGCGGGCAACAGCTGTTGTGTACACCGCAGCGCCTGCGTACACCACATCAGCCGTGTACAACGCAGCACCAGTGTACACCGTAATGCCTGCGTGCATTGCAGTTGCCTGTGTACACCACGGCGCCTGTGTGCACCACAGCAACCGTGTGCAACACAGTGCCACACTTGCATATCGAATGTTCGAATGAATCCGTATGACAAAGTGGAGCGCCCGTGGATTCCACAGAAATCAATACAAAGGAATTCTTATGGACACAGGAACGCCGCTGGAATCGACGAGTTCTCCCGAATCCGTCCGCATCACCCTGACTTCTCGCATCTGCGTCCAGGGGGCTCCAGCTAAATTGGCCGTGCGAGAACCAAGTGGACCGATTCAATAGACCACTATGCGGTGCACTGCGCGGTGAATTGCGAACGTGCGCTGTAGTGCCACCCCGCACGACAGGGGGTAAGGAGGAGGAGGAGGAGGAGGAAAAGGAGGAGGAAGAGGAGGAGGAGGAGGAGGAGGAGGATGAAGAGGAGGAGGAGGAGGAGGAAAAGGAGGTGGAGGTGGAGGTGGAGGTGGAGGAGGAGTGAAGAGGGAAAAGCATCGCATTCGATTATCAGCAACGTCCTGCACGCAGGCACTGGTGTACAGTCGCGCTGCGTTGCACGCGGATGCTGTGGTGTAGACAGGCGCTGTGGCGTGCACAGGCGCTGCGGTGCATGCAAGCATTGGTGCACACAGGCGCTCTGTTGCACATGGTTGTTGCGGTGTACACATGTACACCGGCGGTGTACTGTACGCAAACATTGTGGTGTACACAGGCGCTGTGTTGCACACGGTTCTTGCGGTGTATGCAGGTGTTGTGGTGTTCGCGCGCGTTGTGGTGCACGCGAGCGATGTGTACAAAGGCGCAGTGGGGCATATCGCCACCTACATTTTGCTCGTCGTCGTCGTCGTCGCTCGTCGCTCGTCGCTCGTCGCGCGTCGTGCGCGCGGGCGCGGTTGTGGTGCCGGAGCCACACGGCGGGCGGGGGGGTACGTCATCCCCTTCGTTACGTCATCTCCCCCCCCGCCCCCCCTCCCATGACGCCCGTCATCGACGAACATCAAGAAACGCTCTCCAGTGGGTCAGTCAGGAGGGAAAAGACACACAACGCATCGTCGATCCCCAGGAAAATATGGGAAACTATGGGAGATGGGGGGGAGGCAAAGACCCGGAAGACATGGGGGAATATGGTAATCCTGTTATTGTAGTGGCCTCCGGCCAGTGCCGCCGATCCGGGGCGCTCCGCAAGATGATGATTGATGCTGCCGGGGAGAGGGCAAGGGAGGGGGTCTGCTCTGCAGGGGGAGTCCGTTCGGCAGAGGGAGGGACTGCAGGGGAGAGGGGTGGTCCGCTCTGAAGGAGGGGGGCTGCAGGAGAGGAAGTCTGCTCTGCAGGGGGGGGGGGGGGGGGGG
>CAUYUJ010005669.1:1097329-1154667 GCA_963575745.1 Prorocentrum cordatum | reverse complement strand
ATTATTATTATTACTACTACTACTACTACTACTACTGTGACTTTTTGCGCTAGTACTCATACTACCACGACGACTAATACCTCTACCCACACCACCACCACCAGTACTACTACTAGCGCTGCTGTTGCCACTACTATTACTACTACTGCTACTACTATTACTACTACTACTACTACTACTCCTACTACTACTACTACTACTACTACTACTACTACTACTACTACTACTACTACTACTACTACTACTACTACTACTACTACTCCTGCTACTCCTGCTACTGCTACTACTGCTACTACTCCTATCTACCCTCCTACCTACCTACCCGTCCACCCACCCACCCACACAGCCACCGACCTACCTACGGCTACTGCTACGACTACCTCTATTGCTTTATTGGATAGTTTGGCTATTGAAACTTTACGTTAAGTGCAGCGGGAGTGGGGATTTTGCTTTGCCCATACTGGCTCTGCAGCCGTGGGGCTCGAGCCACAGGGTTGTGCCTGTGGGCCGTGTCCGGCCGAAGCTGCGCTCGTGCAAGGGGGGGCGCACGGCGATGGGGCCCTGGGGGTTCGTGGTGCACGCTGCTGTGTTCCTCCTCGGTGGGGTGCATGGCTCGGCCGCCAAAGGCGCGGAACCGGCACCATTCAGCCCTTTGTCGAACGGCCACCCCTGGACCTACCCCAGGTCTACTGGTTGTCGCCAGGGGCCGAGGAAGAAACCGCCAACCGCGAAGGCGAGCAAATGGCTTGGAAAGGGGCGGGTAACCCCCCCAGCGCCCGCTGCCAGAAAGCGGCGTCACCCACGTATCCCGACGACAACTGCGACGATTGCAACCGCGACATCGAGTGCTGGACGTGCCGTTGATGGGTAGGGGGGCTTCGCGGGAGTAAGCCCCGAGCCTACGGCGCTGAAGAAACCCCCAGGCTCTGGCAGCGAGGGTCGGCGCTCCTGGTTGCCGACCATGCCTGCATGGTTGCGTGCCGAGGAGGTCGGATCGCCGACGCCTGGTGTACCACCTCAGGCCGGGCCTGGTGAGCCCGCGCCGGAACGGCCGAGGGCTCCGACACAGCGGGGGGTGGATCGGTGCGGCGTGGGACAGCCTGGGCGTGAACCTTCTGGGCTACTGGTGGGGCGCAGCCGTGCTGTGCATGAATGATGATTGACATGTTCACATCACTGCTGGGTACTCCCGCTGATAGCATCAACGCGGTTATGGTGCCGCTGGCCTTGAGCTTTGTTGGGGCAGCCTGGGCGATGGGACAGCTTGCGACGCGTTGCCGTCGACGGCCCGCTGGTCAGGAGGCAACCCTCTCACCGCCGCCGCCCCCGCTGCAGCGGGCGCGGTTCCGTGGTCCTGGAGTGGGTGGGGACGCTTACGCCGCCCACTACAACAAGGGGATGCGCGGACGAGGGGCCGACCAAAATCCGAGCCACTGGCATTTGCGCAAGCGCGGACAGGTGGCCCGCGTGTCCTGCGCCTTCAGCGCGGCCGCGGGGCCGGGGTGGCGCTCTCTCGAATCCCCTTCTCGACCGTCACGGGCTGGCGGTGCATATCGACCAGGTGGGGTGTGCGAGTCGTATTTGGACGGCTGACTTGGAGGCTATTGGCCAGGTGCACCGCTGCCGGAAAGTGGGGCGCGCGGCGGCCCGCCCGATGCATGTTGACCAGTGCGCGATCGCATTTAGATCGTGGACTTGGAGAAAACGGAGCGGCGACGCCGCGCCGAACCGTGGCCCCGGGCCTGCGCAAGGTGGGCGCGTTGGCGTGGTGGCTGCTTTTTGGGCCAGCGTGGTCATTGCTTCAGTGGACGTGCTGCCTGCGCCCCGATCCCCGTTGCATCGACGGCGCTATGGGAAGTCGGCAGGGTCGGTTCCGCGCTAGAAATTGTCGGGTATGGGGGGTCCGAAGAAAGGAGTTCCCAAGGCGGCGCGCGGGTCCGACCAGATGGGCGGCAGGGTCGGTTCCAGGCAAGAAGTTGCCGAGTGGGGGGGGGCCCAGGAACAGAGTTCCCAGGGCGGTGCGGGGGTCCGACCAGGTGGGCGGCAGGGTCGGTTCCGGGCTAGACATTTTTGGTCATATGGGGCCCCAAGAACAGGGTCGGCGGCGTAAGCGCGCACTTTCTTCGCGCGCTCCTGGGGTCGGCGGATTGGCATGTGGGGGGTCCCAAGAACCGAGCTCGCGTGGGTTGGGGGTGCCGGAACGTGGTGGAGGCGCGCGGTGGGGGTATCGGTAAGGTTCGGGTCAGATGTGGTCGCGTGGGGAGTCGCGGGTCATGAGGTCGCGCGAGGTGGGGGTGCCAGGACGTGGTGGGGGCGCGGCGGGGGGGAGGTGTCGAGGGCCAGAAATAATTGCGCGGGGGTCCCAAGACCGCCGCTCCCATGGGGTGGGGGTGCCCGGGCGTGGCGGAATCGCGGTGGGATGTGTGGGCCGGCTTGGGACCAGAAATTGTCGCGCGGGGGCCCGGCAATCCACGTCTCTCGAGGGTGCCGGGGCGTGGTGGGGGGAAGACGTGGTGGAGATCAGACGTGGTGGAATTCGTCAACAGGTGAACTGCTGTGTAGCACGCGCCTCTGGGGTCGGCGGATTTGCGGGATGCTCGCTTTTTCAATGCTAACAGCGGCCGCGACGGCCCCAAAGGCACCCAAGCCCCCAAGAGGGCCCCAGTGCGACCTGAAGAACATTTCAAGGAGCAAGAGAGTTCCGAGATGGCCCAGGGGAGTTCCCGTGGGGGCCCGAGGGGCCACCGGGGGATCCCTGCATGGTCGGGAGGGGCCCAATGAGGGCCCTAAGACGGGCTCAGGGGCCCACGCAGTGCACATTCGCAGCGAGAGGTGGGTTTGCCTTGCATTCCGTTGTAATCTTAGCAATGGCGATTTCGATGACATGCATGATTTTAGTTTTATTTTGTTTTTTCATTTTTGTAGGCGGCCAGAAAGCCATTCGGCCAGTCGCGGTGCAGCGCCGCCGTGCAGCGCATGGGATTGATGGCTTGGTCTTCGCGGCGCCCCAAGATGGACCCGCCCAAGATGGACACCTGCGTCGCGTGGGGCCGGGCGGTGGCGGCGGTGGGCGGCGCGTGCGTGTGTGTGTGTGTGTGTGTGTGTGTGTGTTGTGTGTGTGTGTGTGTGTGTGTGTGTGTGTGTGTGTGTGTGTGTTTTTGTGTAGTGGTCTGTGTGTGTGTGTAGTGTGTGTGTGTGTGTGTGTTTGTGTGTGTTTGTGGTGTGTGTGTGTGTGTGTGTGTGTGTGTGTGTGTGTGTGTGTGTGTGTGGTGTGTGTGTGTGTGTGTGTGTGTGTGTGTGTGTGTTGTGTGTGGTGTGTGTGTGCGTGTGCGTGTGCGTGTGCGTGTTGTGCGTGTGTGTGTGTGTGTGTTGCGTGTGTTTTGTGTTGGTGTGTGTGTGTGTGTGTGGTGTGGGGGGGGGGGGATGGGGGGTGGGGGGGGGGGGGGGGGGGGGGGGGGTGGGGGGGGGGGGGGGGGTGGGGGGGGAGGGGGGGGGGGGGGGGGGGGGGGGGGGGGGGGGGACGGGGGGGCAGACTGCCCGAGAGGCGCCCGGGACAGCCCAAGGCGGTCGAGGAGAGCTCCAACAGGGGCCCCGCGGGGGGAATTTGAACGCGCATGTCGAGGCCTCCGCCCTGAGAGGACCGCGGCGACCGACAGCAGGCCCCCAGGATGTCCCAAGAAGGGCTCCAAGAGGGCCCCCGCGAGAACCCGCAGAGGCAACGTCGCGCCGTTCCCATGGGAAACGCGCATTTCTGTTGCAATATGCGTGCCCAAGAGGCGCCCGGGGCCGTCCAAGATGTCCCCAAGAGGGGCTCGCGGGGGGGAATGCGAGCCCATGTTTCGAAGCTGCGGCCCCAAGAGGACTTTGAATATCGCCAGCGGGCCCCCGGGGGCCACCCGGGGCCCAGGGGCCCCTTGCGGCCCAAGAGGGCCGCGAGAGGCTCCAACAGGCTTCGCCGCTGTTTCCAACAGGCTTCACCGTTGTTTCCGAGATCGGCTGCCCAGAGGGTTCCCCGGAGACGCGAGCGGGCATTCGCGAGGTCTCACGCCGGCAACGGGGCTCGAGGGCGGCTCGGGCAGCTCCGACGAGTCCGCGATGAAGTAGGCGCTCAGGCGCGGCTGGGAGCCTTCCGCGGCCACGGGCGCGTGGCTGTCGGGAACTGACCCGCATGCGCGAGCAGGTTTGGAGCTACTCCGCTGGCGCTCGTCGACACGAGCGCCCGACTTGTCGCGCGCCTTTAGCGAGGTGCATTTTTGATGGTTTTCTGCGACGTTTTGTCCTGCTTACGATTTCGGTTAGAGGGCCAAAAGCAGTGGCGCATTTATTGCACAATGCGAATGACATGTAACCTCGCCATGAAACGCGCTTGCGAACGCCATGGAAATCGCTCGCGCATCGCCGACGTTTTTCAGGAAACTCTTCGCAGATCAACGCGAATATCGTCACATGCATCAAAATACATGGAGGTCACCATTGGAGGGCACGATTGCATCGTCGGCAATAACATCGAACTGACGGTATCCGATGATGCTTTTGATTGTTCGCATGCTATGCATGCTATGCCATGATATGGTCGTGCTCTGGTGATCATGCTTTGCCAGCGCGCGCATCGACAAACTGGGTTTCGGATTCGAGGGCAGAACGCCCAGCGGGGTCTTCGCCCGAGAGAAGAACGCCGGGCCGGTTCTTGAACCGCGAGAAGACAACCGGCGCGGTTCTGGATCCGAGAGGAGAAAAACAGGGCCGGTTTTGGAACCGAAAAAAGAAAACCAGCCCGGTTCTGGAACCGAGAGAAGGAAACCAGGCCGGTTCTGGAACCGAGAGAAGAATGCCGGCCCAGTTCTGGATTCGAGAAAAGAAAACGTGCCGGTTCTGGAACCGAGAGAAGAAAACCGGGCCGGTTCTGGAACCGAGGAATGATTACCTGCCCGGTTCTGGAACCGAGACAAGAAAAGGAGTCCGGTTCTGGGGCCGAGAGAGAAAATCTGGCAGAACCGAGAGAAAGCAACCGGCCCGGTTCTGAAACCGAGAGAAGGGAACCGGGCCGATTCTGGAACCGAGAAAAGGAAACAGGTTTCGAAATTTGAACATGCTGTGTTCTCTCGATTGCGCAACCGAGGGAAGAAAATATGTTCCGAATTGGTATGCAGAGCTTTCAGATACCAGATATGCAGATATTTTTTCTCGGTTGCACAAACGCCAGAAGAAAATATGTTCGAGTCCCTGAGTGGTTTCCTTCCTTGGGTTGAAGACCCGGGCAAGTTTTCTTCTCTCGGTTCCAGCGCCGATCCTCTTTTCTTCTGTCGGTTCCAGGGCCGGCATTTTTTGTTTGCTTTTTTATGATTATTATATATATATATATATATTGTTTTTGTTTGTTGTTTTTTTGTTTATTTTATTGTGTTTTGCTTTCTCCCTCGGTTCTAGAACCGGGCCGGTTGTCTTTTCCTCGGTTCCAGAACTGGGCCAGTATTCTTTTCCTCGGTTCCAGAGACGGGAAGGTTTACTTATCTCGGTTCCAGAACCAAGCCTGTTTTCTTTTTCTCGGTTCCAGAACTGGCCCGGTTTTCTTCTCTCGCTTCCAGAACCGGGCCGGTTTTCTTATCTCGGTTCCAGAACCAAGCCCGGTTTCTTTTTCCACCGCCAGGTACCGCCAGCACGAGGTACCGCGCCAGCACCGCCAGCACAGACGCAGCCAAGTCCTACCTCTCCGACGGCTGCGTGCGCGAGTCCAACCACTCCGCCAATTTCGCGCGTGCCCGAGGCTAGGCCGCCCCCGCAGACGTTGCTGGGCCAGTGCTTGGCCCCGTGGCTCACGACCGACGACGAGTGCACGTCGGTCGACGCGGCGAAGCAGCTAGTCAGGCACAGGTGGGGGCGCGCGGAGGTGTCGAACATTGGCGGCCGCAGGTTCAGCTGATCCCTCTCTCCCCCCCCCCCCCCCTCTTCCCCCCGCGCCCCCCCGCCCCTTTCCCCCCCTTCGAGGGCGCCGTGAAAACTTGAAGTCCCACTACGGTCTTCGCAGTGCGGCCCCTGCTTTTGGGGAGCCGATCCCTTCCTTTCCCCCCACCCGCCCCGCCGCGCGCCCCCCCCCCCTGGCTCGCCAGGGCGCTCGGAGCTGCGCGCGCCTGGATTCTTCGGCGAGCTCTTCGTCGGCCAACGCAAATGCAAATTTATTGCATGCAAATAACCTCCAATGTGAATTACACCTCTTGGGGCGCCCGAGTTCCCCCGCGCGCTGCAGAGAATCGCCGCCCCGCTCCGTCTCACGCGCAGTCTGTTGCGCTGCCTCCTCTGCCCCCCCCCCCCCCGCCCGCGGCTGCAAGAGTTTGAGCGAGGAGGGTGGCATGCGGAAAAAGGAGACGGCATGGAGGGGGGGCGGAGGACCATGAGGATGATGATGGGGATGGGGATAATAATGAGGATGAGCATGGTGATGACGGATGTGGAGGTCGAAATGGCGGAGGGCGGCAATCGCGCCGGTCTAACTCCCCCCCCTTCCGCCCCCCCCCCCCCCCCCCCCCGCTTCCGCCGGGCGATCGCCAGCCGCGCCGCCCGCGTGACCGACGCGGTGCAGTCGGGCGCGCCAGATGCCGAGCTCGCGAAAACATCAACTATGCGGCCTTTGTCGGGTGGCCGCCAGCGGCCAGCCGACGGGGGCAGCGCGATGGGGCGACTGGCCGACGGGGGCCGCATACTTGATTTTATTGTTGAGCAATATATATATATATATTATTATATATATATATATTATACATATATATTAATGTATATTCTATATATGTTATATATGTTGTGTTGTGTAATGTCGGATGTTGGAGGGGTGAGATCCGCAGTGGCAGACGGAGCCCCACCCACCCCGGGAAAATCGAGTTTTCGCGTTCGCGCTCGCGCCGCGCGCGCGGGCGAGGGAAGCTCCGTGGGCCAGCGGAAGAGGACTTTCCACTCTGCTGTCGCTAGGCGCAGGGCCCGCCAACCAAATGCCGGAGCAAGCCCCCCGCCCTTGTCAAGCGGTAGCCCGCGTTGTCCCGTCGGTGGCCCGCCGTCTGCTCATCATGGTTGCTCATCATGGTTGCGCATCATTGTCCCGCCGGTTGCTCATCACGGTTGCTCATCATTGCCCCGCCGGTTGCTCATCATGGTCGCTCATCATGGTTGCTCATCATGGTCACGCAAGTCGCCCAAGCGAAGGAACAAAACAAAATCTGCCACGTCATCCACACCATCATCGCCCAACAGCACCACGTTCATCACAGTTGTCGTGCATGCCCCCCCCCCCCCCCCCCCGCAACCTCCTCCGCTCGCGAGGGTGGTCGTTAAGGTATATTAAAATGTGTATTTAATATGCAATATACATATATACATTCCGTCTTCCGGGGTGTATGTGTGTATGTGCAGTAGGTATAATATAGGTATATATGTATTTGTAGGTATACATGTTGTATATATAATGTAGATGTGTCTGTATACACACATATTATACTATATAATTTGCCCCCCCCCCCCCCCCCCCCCCCCCGACGGGCAAGAATCGGGAAGGTCAAGGCTTTCGATGACAACGCGCGAATGGGAGGGCGAGCCGATCGAACTGCAAGGCCGTCTGATTTTATCGCCCACGACAAGATCAAGCGGCCCCCAAGATCTTGGAGGACAACTCGCCACCCCTCGCCCCCCCTTCCAGTCGTCATCCCTTGCGTCGCTGGGGTCGGCGCCGCGCGCGGCGCGTCGGCCGCCCCGCAAGGGCTGGGGGGGCCGCCGCCCGCGAGCCCCCCCCCCCCTTCCTCGATCCTCGCACGCGCGCGGCAAGGCCGCCCCGCGCGGGCGGGGGGGGCAGCCGCCTCGTGCGCGGCAGGGCCGCTCCGCGAGGGCGGGGGCGGCCGCCGCCTCCGAGCTCCTCCTCATCGATCCTCGCCTCCGCGCTCGTCCTCGTCGATCTTCCCGCGCAGCGAGGCCGCCCCGCGAGGGCGGGCCCGCCGCCTCCGAGCCCCTCCTCGACCCCCCTACGCGGCAGAGCCGCCCCTCGAGGGCGGGGGGGGCCGCCGCCCCCGATCCCCCCCCGCGCCCCAAGCAGCGTGGCCGCCCCGCGAGGGCGGGGGGGCCGCCGCTGCGAGTGACCCTCCGCCTGCCCCCATGCAGCGGGGCGAGGGCTGGGGCGCAGCTCCTCCTTCTTCATTCCTGCTCCCCCTCCTTCCTCATCCCCGTCGATCGTCGGTCCTATTCCTCCTCCTCGGGGCTGCGCGCCAGCTCGAGCGATAGCGCGGCTGAGGTGCCGGGTCGATCCATGGCGCGCGAAATAAATGCGCCCGCGGGCGCGTGGGGGTTGTCATCTCTTTCTTTCTGGGCCCTCGATCCTCATTTCCTTGTTCTCGCGATCGTCCTCTTCCATCCTCGCGACTTGCCTCCTATAGATCGCGACCTCTTCGGCCCCCGATCTCATCGTCGTCGATCCTCGATCCCCCTCGATCGTCGATTCCCCATCGACCCCCATCCCCTCGGCCCCCGATCCACACATCAGTCCTTCCTTGCCCTGGATCCTCGACCCCAGTCTCCCCCGACTGCAATTTCCACGCTTCAGGCATGCATCGCCTGCCCGCGCTCGTTGCGTTCCCACCCCTGCAGGTCGCCCTCGAGCCCCCCCCTGCGCCCGGTCTCGGAACCGCGCCCCGTGTCCTCCGAGGACGAAGCGCCAGGGTTGCGGCGCAATTATTTCCAGCGCGCCCAAAGCCGCATTCTGGAGAACGACTGGGGCATCACGAGCGCGTCGAGGGAACGCGACGCTTATGATCATGTATGGCGCGGGTCCAAAACACATATCACCGCCTTTCCTCATCCGCACGCGCGCGCGGTCGCGCTCCGAGACTGGGGGGGGGGGGGGGCTGCGATCTGCGCCGTTGCTTCGGTTGATGCGCTGTGCAGCTCCATGCAAGATCTTATCTGTTACGCGATGCCCCGCAACAAATGCTTGATGCGTCCTCCGCAGCCGCTGGGCGTCAGAGACCCCCGGGGTCGAGGGGCGGGAAGAGTCGGCGATGAAGGGGGCGGAGGAAAACAACGCATCATGGCATTCGCAGCTGCAGCTTTTGCCCCCCCCCCCCCCCCCCCCCCCCCCGACCCCGAGCGCGATTCCGAGCCCCCCCCCCCCCCACCCCCCCCCCGGCGCCTCCAGGGCGCTCAGGGGCGCGGCGCGCGCCCGTCGCGACGGCGACGGCGCGGGGATCTCGCGCGCGCGATCGTCGGAACAAGATTTTACATTCCCTGCCCCCCAGCTCTTCCTGCGCGTGCGAACGCGTTCCGCCCTCGAGCCCTTTTCCTGCCGCTCGCGGCGCAGCCCCCTTCTCCGCTCTTCGAGCGACCTCGCCCGCCGCCCTGCCCCGAAGCCCCCGCCCGATGTCGGCCCTCGATCCGCGCATGCAGCGGAAGGCGATCGAGTTGACGATTTAAGATTGCAGGGCGTGCATACCATACCTATACGACCACCCTTCGGGTGACACGGAGGTGAGGGGAGGGGGGGGGGGCGGGGCCAACGTCGCACTCGATCGATCTCACCATCGAACTCACTACCGATCTCACAATCCATCTCAATCGGTCGATCTCACAATCCATCTGACTATCGATCTCGCAATCGATCCCGCAATCGATCTCACAATCGATCTCACATTCGGTCTCGCTATTGATCTCACAATCGATCTCACAATCGATCTCACATTCGATCTGACTATCAATCTCACGATCAAACTCACTACCGATCTCACAATCGATCTCACATTCGGTCTCATTATCGTTCTCACTATCGATATCACAATCGATCCCACAATCGATCTCGCATTCGGTCTCACTATCAGTCTCACTGTCGATATCGCAACCGATCCCACAATTGATCTCGCACTCGGTCTCACCATTGATCTCACTATCGAATTCAATTTCGATCCCACAATTGATCTCAACCGATCGATCCCACAATCGATCTGACTATCGATCTCACAGTCATCATCATCATCATCATCATCATCGGGGCACCATCATCACCATCATCATCATCAGCACCATCATCATCAGCACCATCATCATCAATATCATCATCGGGACACCGACGGGACACCGACAGGACACCGGCGGGGCACCGCGGGCCCCCGGCCGCCCGGAAGGGAATCATTTGGTCCGGCCGCGCCTCAGCCACACGGGGCGCCAGCGGGACACCGGCGGGGCACCGCGGGGCCCCGGCCACCCGGAAGGGAATCATTTGGTCCGGCCGCGCCTCAGCCACACGGGACACCAGCGGGACACCGGCGGGGCACCGCGGGGCCCCGGCCGCCCGGAAGGGAATCATTTGGTCCGGCCGCGCCTCAGCCACAGGAGACTTTCTCTCGCCCGCCCACGCAGCTTCCCCTCGCCCGCACGGCACGCACGAACACGAAACCGAAATCGATTTCCCGGTAGGGGGGCTATCCGTTCCACTTCGATCTCACCCCCTCACCTCCGTTTTTTTTCTATATGTACAGATATCTGTATGTATGTATGTATATATATATATACCGCATAGACCACCCTTCGGGTGATAAGGAGGTGAGGGGGGGGGGGGAGGGGCCAACGTCGCGCTCGTGTGATCTCACTATCGAACTCACTACCGATCTCAGAATCGATGTCAATCGCTGGATCTCACAATCGATCTGACTATCGATCTCACAATCAATCTCACAGGCGATCCCACAATCGATCTCACATTCGGTCTCGCTATTGATCTCACAATCTATATCACAATCGATCTCGCATTCGATCGGACTAGCGATCTCCCTATCAAACTCACTATCGATCTCATTATCGAGCTCACATTCGGTCTCACAGTCGATCTCATTATCGATATCACAATCGATCTCACAATCGATCTCGCATTCGGCCTCACTATCGATCTCTCTATCGAACTCACTTTCGATCTCAGCATCGATCTCACTATCGATCTCACTATCGATATCGCAACCGAACTCACAATCGATCTCACATGCGGTCTCATCACCGATCTCAGTATCGAAATCACTACCGATCTAATTACCGATCGTGATCTCACTACTAACTCAATCGATCGATCTCACAATCGATCTGACTATCGATCTCAGAATATATTCCACAATCGATCTCACATTCGGTCTCACTATCGATCTCACTATCGATATCACAATCGATCTCACAATCGATATTCCATTCGGTCTCACAACCAATCTCACTACCGATCTCACTATCGATCTCACATTCGGTATCACAATCGATCTGACAATCGATCTCACAAGAGATCTGACAATCGATCTCACAATCGATATCACAATCGATATCACTACCGATCTCTCTATCGATCATCAAAACAAAACATCAACATCGTCATCATCATCACCATCATCATCGTCAATATCATCACCATAATCGGGGCACCGACGGGGCACCGGCGGGGCACCGCGGGCCCCCGGCCGCCCGGAAGGGAATCATTTGGTCCGGCCGCGCCTCAGCCACACGGGACACCAGCAGGACACCGGCGGGGCACCGCGGGGCCCCGGCCGCCCGGAAGGGAATCATTTGGTCCGGCCGCGCCTCAGCCACACTGGACACCAGCGGGGCACCGGCGGGGCACCGCGGGGCCCCGGCCGCCCGGAAGGGAATCATTTGGTCCGGCCGCGCCTCAGCCACAGGAGACTTCCCTCTCGCCCGCCCGCGCAGCTTCGCCTCGCCCGCGCGCGCGGCACGCGCGAACACGAAACCGAAATCGATATCCTGGTAAGGGGGCTCTCCGTTCCACTTCGATCTCAACCCCTCACCTCCGATATATATTTATATATATACCGCATAGACCACCCTTCGGGTGATGAGGAGGTGAGGGGGGGGGAGGGGCCAACGTCGCACTCGTGTGATCTCACTTTCGAACCCACTACCGATCTCGCAATCGATGTCAATCGATCGATCTTACAATCGATCTGATTATCGATCTCACAACAAATCTCACAATCGATCCCACAATCGATTTCACATTCGGTCCCGCTATTGATCTCACAATCGATATCACAGTCGATCTCGCATTCGATCTGACTATCGATCTCACTATCAAACTCACTATCGATCTCATAATCGATCCCACATTCGGTCTCACTATCGATCTCACTATCGATATCACAATCGATCTCACAATCGATCTCGCATTCGGCCTCTCCATCGATCTCTCCATCGAACCCACTTTCGATCTCATTATCGCTCTCACTATCGATCTCACTATCGATATCACAACCGAACTCACAATCGATCTCACATCTGGTCTCATCACTACTAACTCAATCGATCGATCTCACAATCGATCTGACTATCGATCTCAGAATATATTCCACAATCGATCTCACATTCGGTCTCACTATCGATCTCACTATCGATATCACAATCGATCTCACAATCGATATCCCGTTCGGTCTCACAGCCGATCTCCTTATCGATCTCACTATCGATCTCACATTCGGTATCACAATCGATCCCACAATCGATCTCACAAGTTATCTGACATTCGATCTCACAATCGATATCACAATCGATACCACTACCGATCTCACTACCGATCATCAAAACAAAACACCAACATCGTCATCATCATCACCATCATCATCATCAATATCATCACCATAATCGGGACACCGACGGGGCACCGGCGGGACACCGCGGGCCCCCGGCCGCCCGGAAGGGAATCATTTGGACCGGCCGCGCCTCAGCCACACGGGACACCAGCAGGACACCGGCGGGGCACCGCGGGGCCCCGGCCGCCCGGAAGGGAATCATTTGGTCCGGCCGCGCCTCAGCCACACGGGACACCAGCGGGGCACCAGCGGGGCGCCGCGGGGCCCCGGCCGCCCGGAAGGGAATCATTTGGTCCGGCCGCGCCTCAGCCACAGGAGACTTCCCTCTCGCCCGCCCAGCTTCGCCTCGCCCGCGCGCACGGCACGCGCGAACACGAAACCGAAATCGATATCCTGGTAAGGGGGCTCTCCGTTCCACTTCGATCTCACCCCCTCACCTCCGATATATCGATCACTCTCCCCCTCGCGTCGCGGTCAGTTTCTGGCCGAGGACGGGCGCTGGCTGCTCGTGGGGGGAGCGCCCGTCGACGCTCTGGACCCTGAGTCGGAAATGCCGATCTCTCCTTTTCTTTTCTCTATTTTTCCTATCCTCGATCCCTATGCCACCCCGCCTCCGCTCCGTCGGCTGCGACGCGGCGCGTCCGAGAGCGCGGGGTTGAAGCGCGTGCGCGCTCCCGGCATGTTTGGAAAAAACGGTATGTGATACTGTGATATAGCAAATAGATATAACATACTAGCATGTATGTACATGTATATATTGTGCACGCTACAACATATGATGCGACATGACATATGGTGCACCCACAACATTAGTACATGATCGCATACCTATACGACCACCCTGCGGGCGATAAGGAGGTTGGGGGGGGAGGGGCCCAGCAATGCGCTCAGCCACGCGGGGCACCAGCGGGGCACCGGCGGGGCACCGCGGGGCCCCGGCCGCCCGGAAGGGAATCATTTGGTCCGGCCGCGCCTCAGCCACACGGGGCACCAGCGGGGCGCTGGCGGGGCGCCGCGGGGCCCCGGCCGCCCGGAAGGGAATCATTTGGTCCGGCCGCGCCTCAGCCACAGGAGACTTTCTCTCGCCCGCCCACGCAGCTTCGCCTCGCCCGCACGGCGCGCACGAACGCGAAACCGAAATCGATTTCCCGGTAGGGGGGCTCTCCGTTCCACTTCGATCTCACCCCCCAACGTCCGATACCCATGACATGCGGACCTGTAATTCGATGTAAGTTTTGCCCACATTACATAAATCATGGGTACATGGCAACTCAGGGGTACCGTGCCTATGACATGAGGGCCACGACCCTCTGGGTGCTGAGACGTGTCGACGTATGCTCGGATGTGCGCTGGGGGTGCAGGGATGCGTGGAGGTGTGCCAAGATGTGTGCTGGCCCCCCCCTGTCCCCCGCGTGCTCCTCCTTTGTTTTTCCGACCAGCCGGCCGTGCCCCCCCCCCCCCCCCTCCCGCCCGACAGTGGCACCCCGTGCGCCCCCCCATTTTCCCCCCCGTGCATTCCCATCTTCTGATTATTCCGACCGGCCGGCCGTGCCCGCCCCCTGCTGGGCCCTGGCCTCCCGACCGACCGTGACCCCCCCTTCCTTGCCCGACCGTGCCCCCCCGTCCGGCGTTTCCCCCCCCATCCTCCCGTGCCCGACCTTGGCCGACCATGCCCGTTCCCCCTGCCCGACCTTGGCCCCCCGCCCCCCCCTTTGCGCCGCCCGTCTGCTCATTCCGGCCGACCGACCGTGCCCCTGCGACCCCCGCCCTCTGCATAATCCAGCCGGTCGACCGTGCCCCCCCCTTGCCGGACCGTGGCGCCCCGTGTCTTCCACCATTTTCTGTGTGCCCCCCCTCTGCTTGTTCCGACCGACCGACCGTGCCCTCCCCCCCCCTCTGCCCAGACCGTTGCTTTCCGCCCCCCTTTTCTCCGTGCCCCTCCGTCTGCTTATTTCCGACCGTTCCGACCGACCGACCGTGCCCCTCTCCCCTTCGACCGTGGCCTTCCGTGTCCCTTCCTTTCCCCCCTGTGCCTCTTTTTTTTTATCCCGACCGACCGACCGTGCCCCCCCCCCTTCCGATCGCGCCCCCGTGCCCCTGCCCGACCGTGCCCCCGCCCTCTGCTCAGTCCGACCGACCGACCGGACCGAACCTGCCGACCCCGGCCCCCCGTGTTCGTTCGACCGACCCGAACCGTGCGCCCCAGCGCGTCGCGGCCCCCCGTGCGCCCCCCCCCCCCTTGTGCCGCCGTTTGTTTTTTTCCAGCCGACCGACCGTGCCCCCCCCCTCTTGACCGTTGCCCCCCCATGCCCCCCCTTCCCGTGCCCCCCTCTTCGAGTTATTCCGCGCCCGACCGACCGTGCCCCTCCTGCCTTTCCCGACCGTGCACCCCCGTGCCCCTCTCTTCCCCTCCGTGCCCCCCCCCTCCGCCCCTTTCGTTCATTCCGACCGATCGACCGTGGCCCCTTTCTGCCCGACCGCACCCCCCCTTTCCCTGGGCCCACCCCCTGCATTTATTCAGACCGACCGGCCGTACCCGCCCCCTTTTGCCCGACAGTGCCCCCCCGCGTTTCGCCCCCTTTCCTCCATGGCCCCCCTTCTGCTTCTTCCGACCGACCGACCGACCGTGCCCCCCCCCCCTCTGCCCGATCGTGCCCCCCGTGCCCCCCCCCATTTTTTCCTTGGCCACCCTTTTTTTTTTCCCAGCCGACCGTGCCCCCCCCCCTGCTCGATTGCCCCGTGTTTTTTCCTGCTCCCCCCGTGCCCCCCCCCTCTGTTCAAATCCGACCGACCGATCTTGCCCCCCCCTTCCCTCCCCCCTCCGTGCCCGACCGTTGCCCCCCGTGCCCCCGTCTTCTCTGCTTACTCCGACCGACCGGCCGTGTCGCCAAGTTATCATGGTTCCGACGAGCTCACATTGACGTAACAATTTCCCCACACCAAGGCTCCCAAAAGCGAAGAGTTTTTTTGAGCATTTACCAAGCATCAATGATTGTTGTCTCTTGGGGCCCTCTCAGAAGCTGTCTTGAAGGCCTATTGGGGCGTCTGTGGGGCATATTGTGCCGTCTAGAGGCCATTTTGGGCGTCTTCGACCGATCGTTCGACGACTCGGTGCACTCTTTCCACCGTCATGGGAGTCTCTGAGGGCCCTCTTGGCTTGTCTTTGGGCCTACGCGGTGTCCCAGGGGCCCGCGCGACACGCCCCAGGCCCGCGCGAGAGCGCGCGAGAGCGCTTGGGGAACCAAGGGTCCAGGCCTTTAAGAACCTTGCAGCCCCCTGCCTCTCAGGGCTGCATGAGCTTTGGGGCATTCCACAACGTGCTGAAGACACGGTGGCGGATCTTCGCTACGCGTGCCATCGCGCCCCCCCAGTTGGGACCAAGCGCGTCGCTCCATGCAAGGGAGCTTGCACTATACAACGCGCCATTGAAGCCTCTCTAACCTCTCCCGTCGTATCAAGGTCGCCTTCAGATCGCGCCTGGCGCTGCGTCCACACAGCCATGCTGCTATTCGCCGCTCCCCCGTTATGGTCACTCGCCAGCGTGTCGAAGCACTCGCGCGCTTCCCCGAAACTACCGCAGTTGGGCGCCATCTCCATCCCCCACTGTCCCGCATCTGTGATTGTATGATCCTTGGCACGCGTGCCTTGTCTTGTGTGTGTATCTTTCTCTGTGTATATATAACCCCAGGAAGCATTTAGGACCCCCCCCCCCTTCCGGCAAATCGATAACCCTTCCGCACCCTGGAAGCGTTACCTGGCACCAGGAGCCCTCCTCCTCCTCCTCCTCATCCTCCTCCTCCTCCTCCTCTCCTCCACCCACGAACTTCCTCCTGCCCCCTCCTCCTCCTCCTCCTCCTCCTCCTCCTCCTCCTCCTCCTCCTCCTCCTCCCGCGCCCCCCTCCTTCCCTCGGGGCCCAAGGCCTGTCAGGGCCCAAGTCACCTGGGGTTTCCCCTCTGGGCCTTCTCCTGAGGAGGAGGAGGAGACGAGGAGGAGGAGAGGAGGAGCAGAGCGACATCCTGAGTCTTTCATGAGAGCCACGCAGATTTGAATTTCGAATTTCGATTGTAGCCCAGGGGCCAGGCCTCCGCGAATTTGTTGTGTGTCCGGGTGCTAAACCTATCGTGCGGTTATTTCGGCCCCTCGGAATATCGAATAAAAATGCGGTGCTAAGATATCGCCGGGGGGGTTCTTAAATGCTTCCTGGGGTTATATATATATAATATATATATATATATATATAGATATATATATATATATAATATATATATATATATATATATATATATATAAGAGGTGAGGGGGTGAGATCGAAGTGGAACGGAGAGCCCCCCTACCGGGAAATCGATTTCGGTTTCGTGTTCGTGCGTGCCGTGCGGGCGAGACGAAGCTGCGTGGGCGGGCGAGAGAAAGTCTCCTGTGGCTGAGGCGCGGCCGGACTAAATGTCTCCCTTCCGGGCGGCCGGGGGCCCGCGGTGTCCCGCCGGTGTCCCGCTGGTGTCCCGTGTGGCTGAGGCGCGGCCGGACCAAATGATTCCCTTCCGGGCGGCTGGGGCCCCGCGGTGTGCCGCCGGCGTCCCGCCGGTGTCCCGTCGGTGACCCGATGATGATGATGATGATGATGATGATGATGATGATGATGATGATGATGATGATGATGATGATGATGATGATGATGATGATGATGATGATGATGATGATGATGATGATGATGATGATGATGATGATGATGATATGATGATGATGATGGTGATGGTGATGGTGATGGTGATGGTGATGGTGATGGTGATGGTGATGGTGATGGTGATGGTGATGTTGATGTTGATGTTGATGTTGATGTTGATGTTGATGTTGATGTTGATGTGGATGTTGATGCTGATATTGTTGATGATGGTGGTGATGATGATGTTGGTGGTTTTATTTTGATGATCGATAGTGAGATCGATAGTGAGGTCGAATGTGAGATCGATAGTAAGCGATTGTGGGATCGAGCGTGAGACCGAATGTCAGATCGATTGTGAGATCGATTGTGAGATCGATAGTGGTATTGGTAGTGAGATCGATTGTGAGACCGAATGGGAGATCGATTGTGAGATCGATCGTGATATCGATAGTGAGATCGACAGTGAGACCGAATATGAGATCGATAGTGGGATCTATTGTGAGATCGATTGTGAGATCGATCGTCAGATCGATTGGGAGATCGATCGATTGAGATTGATAATGAGATCGATAGTGAGTTCGATAGTGTGATCGATGGTGAGACCGAATGTGAGATCGATTGTGATATCGGTTGTGATATCGATAGTGAGATCTGTAGTGAGACCGAATGTGCGATCGATAATGAGGTCCAAAGTGAGTTCGATAGTTAGATCGATAGTCAGATCGAATGTGAGATCGATTGTGAGATCGATTGTGAGATCGATTGTGAGATCAATAGCGAGACCGAATGTGAGATCGATTGTGAGATCGATTGTGAGATCGATTGTCAGATCGATTGTGAGATCGATCGATTGAGATCGATTGTGAGATCGGTAGTGAGTTCGATAGTAAGGTCGATCGAGTGCGACGTTGGTCCCTTCCCCCCCCCCCTCACCTCCTTATCACCCGAAGGGTGGTCGTATAGGTATATATATATATATACACATCCCGGGGGGGCGTGGGGCCGTGGGGGTCCCGCCCAGGGACCTCGGCGGCGCGCGGGGGGCCCGGGGCCTTGCTTTCCTTTTTTTATATATATATATATATATATATATATATATGTATATGTATATATATATATATACATACAGTGCTTCGGCGACCCGGAGCCCGGAGAACCCCAAGAGGTTGCAGGGAGTTCCAGGGGCTGCTCCCGCCTGGTGCCCCAGGCCTCCCACAGGTCCCCCACAGGCCTCCAGGAAAGCTCCCCCAAGCTCAAATAATTCTTCCACGTTTTTCTCCATGCAGCCTGTTCTGCATCCCCACGCTGCACGGCAACCCCAGAGGACGCCCAGACCGTCCTGGTTCGGCCCCAGAGGTTCCCAACCTTGTCCCCGGATGGCTCTGCATGTGAGGATCGGCGCGCACTTTCATTGTGTGTTTTTACTCAACAGCGAAGACTGATAGGTTTCTAGTAGGGTCAAAAGAGAGCATCATCACGCCCCAGGGGGGGAGGGTGCCGGGGATTTTTTCTTAGCCAACAGTTACACACTTCGTGGTCTTCGAGGACCCAGAACTCCATTCCCGGGCCTCATCCTGAATGCCCGGAGCCAACTGTAGGCCACTTCGTGGTCTTCGAGTTCCCAGAACTCCATTCCCGGGCCACATTTTGAATGCCCGGAGCCAATTGTAGGCCATTTCGTGCTCTTCGAGTTCCCAGAACTCCATTCCCGGGCCACATTTTGAATGCCCGGAGCCAACTGTAGGCCACTTCGTGGCCCTCGAGTTCCCAGAACTCCATTCCTGGGCATGATTTTGAATGCCCGGAGCCAACTGTAGGCCACTTCGTGTTCTTCGAGATCCCAGAATTAAATTCCTGGGCGACATTTTGAATGCTGAGGCAGGCTGATGCTGAGGCTGAGGCAGGCTGAGGCTGAGGCAGGCTGAGGCTGAGGCCGAGGCTGAAGGCAGACTGAGGCTGAGGCTGAAGCAGGCTGAGGCTGAGGCTGAGGCAGGCTGAGGCTGAGGCTGAGGCAGGCTGATGCTGAGGCAGGCTGAGGCTGAGGCTGAGGCTGATGCAGGCTGAGGCTGAGGCACGCTGAGGATGAGGCCGAGGCTGAAGGCAGGCTGAGGCTGAAGCAGGCTGAGGCTGAGGCTGAGGGTGAGGGTGAGGCTGAGGCAGGCTGAGGCTGAGGCTGAGGCTGATGCAGGCTGAGGCTGAGGCAGGCTGAGGCTGAGGCCGAGGCTGAAGGCTGAGGCTGAGGCTGAGGCTGAGGCTGAGGCTGAGGCTGAAGGGCTGAGGCTGAGGCTGAGGCAGGCTGAGGCTGAGGCTGAGGCAGGCTGATGCTGAGGCAGGCTGAGGCTGAGGCTGAGGCTGATGCAGGCTGAGGCTGAGGCAGGCTGAGGCTGAGGCCGAGGCTGAAGGCAGACTGAGGCTGAGGCTGAAGCAGGCTGAGGCTGAGGCTGAGGCAGGCTGAGGCTGAGGCTGAGGCAGGCTGAGGCTGAGGCAGGCTGAGGCTGAGGCTGAGGCTCATGCAGGCGGAGGCTGAGGCAGGCGGAGGCTGAGGCCGAGGCTGAAGGCAGACTGATGCTGAGGCTGAAGCAGGCTGAGGCTGAGGCTGAGGCAGGCTGAGGCTGAGGCTGAGGCAGGCTGATGCTGAGGCAGGCTGAGGCTGAGGCTGAGGCTGATGCAGGCTGAGGCTGCGACAGGCTGAGGCTGATTCTCATCCGAATCTGAAGGGGAATGCTTCCAGACATGCTCCTACACATCGCAGTTAGGTTGCTTTGCCGGGATTATTACAGTGGTTCGGCGACTCGGAGCCAACATAACCCCAAGAGTTTGCAGGGAATTCCAGGGCAGCCCCAGAGGACGCCCAGACCGTCCCGGTTTGGCCCCAGAGGCTCCCAACCTTGTCCCCAGATGGCTCCGCATGGGAGGATCGGCGCGCACTCCACCTCCTCCTCCTCCTCCTCCTCCTCCTCCTCCTCCTCCTCCTCCTCCTTCTCCCCCTTCCGCCCCTCCCCCCCCGCTTCCTCACCGTCACCCTTCCTCATCTTTTTCCTCCTCCACCACCTTCTCTTGCTCCTGCTCCTTCTTCTGCTTCTCCAGCTGACAGCACAAGTTCTGCATCCCCACGCTGCACGGCTGCTTACAGGTCACCAGAACCGCCCCGCTACGGCCCTGGAGGCCCCCAAGGCGGCCCAAGAAGGCACCCTGACGACTGAAATGGCGCCCACGAGGGGCCACGAACATCCCGAGACGGCCGAATATGGCCACAAGAACGGTCCAAGGCGCTCCCCAGAGGCGCCCCACCACGACCCGCAAACGCACAAATACTTAATTGTTCAATGTGTTTTGCAGGTCTCTGCCTTTCCCGCTTCTTCAGCTTCCCGACTCATTGCTCAGGGTTTCCAAGCCGCCCATTGCGGCGCCTGAGGCTCCCAACGTTGCCTTTGGACGGCCCAACAGGGCACCCAGATTGCCCAAACTGCACCCAAAGGGGGCCCAGGAATACAGGCAGGTGAAGCTGGGCCCCAAACGGCCCAACTGGCCGACAAAACGGCTCCAAATACTTCCACGAGGCCTCCGCTGCGGCCGCGCGCGGCAAAGCGCGCGGCGGAGATCGCTGAAGCTCCAGTTGCTCCTCTTCCTACTCCTCTTCTCCCCCCCTGCTCCAACTCCTCATTCTGCTCACGCTGCTGCTGGTGCTGCTGCTGCGCACTTCCCTCTCTTCCTCCACCTCCACCTCCTCTTTCCGCCCCTCCTCTTACTTCCCCACCTCCGTTCCTCCTCCTCGTCCTCCTCCTCCTCCACTTCCTCCTCCTCCGCCGCCTCCTCCTCCTCTTGCCGGCAGCGCGGTGCGAGAAGTCCTAGGCTCCAGGAGGGTCGCCCGTCAGGGCCCTCTGGAGCGAGATCCGCTGTCGATGGCACTGCTTGCCGTGACATCTCTTGGCGCCAGGATGCCGTTGGTAGAACCTAAACGCGCGCGTAGCGCGCGTGGTTATAGTATGTATGTTTGTGTTGTATGTATATATATACACATATATACATGTATATACATATATACATGTTTACACATATATCGCCGCGCGCATAGAAAGAGTCCTTCGATACATGGATAAACGGACCTAGCACAATTCTGGGCCCTGCCGCGGGGGCTATTTTCCGGAGCGCCCCAGGAAGGCCTGGGACGGCCCCAGAGTGCCCAGAAATGCCCCGGAGAGCCCGAAGAGGCTTTATGAGGGCCCGACGAGCTCCCCCAAACGGCCACGATGTGCCCAATATGGCCCAACATGGGCACTCGACGGCCCCGCGGGCTCCCCACGTGGCCCAAGGGGGCCCGAAATCGATTCGCAAAAGACCCCGGGGAGTCAAAACGTATGGTTTTCCTTAGATGTCGGTCTCCAGAGCGCCCGAAACAGCCGAAGAGGCCCCCGAGATCGCTCCAAGATGGCCCAAGAAGACCCCCAAACGAGCCGAGTGCAGCGACGGCCAGGACATTTGTTTTTTCTCTCTCTCTCTCTCTCTCTGTCTCTCTCCCCTTTACATGTACATACACCCATACATACATACACACATATACGTTATACACACATCTATATATATGTACATATGTGAACATAGACATGTATACACATACGAAACATATATTTTGTTCATATGTATATAGGTTTATGTATATATGTGTTTGTTTGTATATATATATATAGATATATGTGTGTATGCGTGGAGACTCCAATGCTGTCAAGAAAACACGTGACGCACTGACACATCACACTGCGCAGGTATGCGCGCAACCAGTGTTTGTGGTGACGAAACATCAAATCATCATTTTGCGAGATTTTGGTGGAACGCCGTGTGCCCACGTGCTTCGTTGCTGTTGTAACAAACATCCTGGAGTTTCTTTCCCAAGGCCCACGGGCTCCCCTTCCCCCCTTCGAACTGCCACCATGGCAAGCTTCATGTCGGAGGAACGCTTTGGTGTTCTATTCTGATCTGACGGTAGGAATTTTGATGTTCGGGGCGGTGCTTCCTTGCACCCCCCTGAGCCCCCATCGCTCTCCCGTGCATTCCAATGTCATCATCTCCTGCTGCTCCTGCTCCCTCTTCCTTTCCCTCCACAGATACTCAATATGAAAAGTACTCTTCTCTCTCCCCTGAAGTTGTCCGGAATATCTCCCGCCCCCATCCGCGTCCTGCTTTATTGGGCCCATCTGTTCATTCGACGTGGGTTCTTGTTCAATCCGTTTGTTTCAGTTTTTCAAAGATGGTGCCTTCGCCTCAGCGTGAGCCTCATTTTCGGATTGGCGTTGTGCTCTCGTAGTTCAGAATGTTGCTTCCGCCCCAGCGTTTTTTTTTTTTTTTTTTTTTGTTTTTTCTCTGGATCCCGCTGGTCTCGCAGGTCGTTCAGGTTTCGCAGATCTCGTAGGTCCCACAGGTCTCACAGGTCCCACAGGACCCACAGGCGTCGCAGGTTGTCCCACAGGTACCACAGGTCTGACAGGTTCGACGGGCCCTACAGGTTTCGCAGGTCCCCGCATTTCCCACAGGTCCCACTAGTCCGACAGGTCCCGCAGGTCCCACAGGTCCCCGCAGGTCCCCGCAGGTCCTACAGGACCCACCGGTTCAGTCCCCAGCTGCGCCACAGGTCCCACATGTCCCACAGGCCAAAGAAGTCCATAGGTGCCACATATTGCACAAGTCTCGCATTTCCGCCTTCCCCACAGGTCCGATACGTCAGGCTATAATATGCGTCCGCGGATAGAAACAATCAACGCAATGAGAAGGGATGGGAGGGAATGCTAGGATGTCAGATGTGGCGCGAGCGCACCTAGCTTGTCCATCCCCTTTCTCATCTTGCCTTCCTCCTATCTTCCTCCCTGTTCACTTCTCCCTCCTCCCCTCCTCCATACCTCCCTCCTCCTTCCTCCACTCCACCCAACTTCATTACCCCTCATTCCTTTGCCCTCCCGTCCTCCCTCTCCCCCTCTGCCCTTCTTCTCCCCCCGTCCCCCCGCTTTCCTGATCATCTCACCTCCCCTCCCCATTCGTCCTCTCCACCCCCCCTCCTCTCATCCTGCCGCCCATCCCGCCCTTCTCCCTCCTCGCTCCTGCGCCCTCGCCCCCAGCATCGCCCCCCCCTCGTGCTCCTGCTGCTGCACCCCCCCCTCCTCCCCCCAAGCCGTGGGTGCCGCTCGCATTCGCCCCTCCGCCTCCAGCCCCGCCAACCCGCGCGTGGAGGCGATCGCGCGGGTGCAGCCCACCGTGTGCACGGTCTGCGGGGCCGTGCCCGCCGAAGCCACAAGACGTCGACGTCGTCGCCGCCGTCGAGGCCGCCGCCGTCCGCAGATGTCGGAGTCGGCGCCGTCGTCGTGTTGGAAACTCTCGGCGCTCCTGGAGGTCCTCGTCGCCGCGGCTGGGCGCGGTCTGGAAAGCTGGCCAACGTCGGGGCCGGAGGGTCACGAAGACGGGACTTTTGGGGCGGATGTTGGTCAGGGGCAGGGCAAGGGGGGGCAGGGCGAGAATGCCGAGAGGGGGGGGTCTCAGACGACCTCCTGCCTTCCGAGAAACTTTCTTGGAGGCCTCTGGTCCCTTCTGAAAGACCCCCCGTGCCGCTCCACCCCTGAATGCCGCCAGCGTGCCTCCACGGTGAGGTGGAGGAGGAGGAGGAGGGCAGGAGGAGGAGGAGGAGGACGAGGAGGAGGAGGAGGAGGAGGGGGAGGAGGAGGAGGAGGAGGAGGAGGTTTTTTCCTCTCCTGCGATGTGGGCCAAAGGGAGCCAACGAACGAAAAACGGCGCCATGCGCAGGCCTACACAGACGTAGGCACCGGTGTTTTGAGCGCTTAACGGGCAATCGGCCAGCTCGCGATTATCGTCGCGCTCTCGCCGCACTTGGGATTCTCGCCCTTCCAGAACCGCCTCCGCTTGTGCATCGCCGCCTCGGAAATCTTCCACCGAAGGATATTTTCGGGGGCACAAGGGCTCCCGAGACCAGCAGGCTTGCTGGTCGTGTACATGGAACACTTCTTACAAAACAGTACAAACTCGCCGACGGGAGCTCCAGGCTTGGCCGAGCGCTCACACCATTCGAAGTCGTGGGTGTCCAAATGGGACTCTACACAGGCAAAACTGGGAGGCCGATCTTCGACTCCTCGGCATTCCTTGCGGTCGATGCTGGCCTCGCGCGTCGTCTTGAAACGCAGGCAGCGGACGCATTGCCAGCGATTCTTGCCGACCACGACGACTTCGTGGGCGATCATGGCGGCTGCCACGCGAGACGGGCGGCCCGCGCAGCTCGGCCCATTCTTGTTTCGGGGTGGGGCCCGTGCGCAGCACGCGGGCGACCCCTCGAAGGAGTTGCTTCATCCTCGCGAGCCGGTTCTCGAGATTGGCGGCGACGGGGGTGGAGGTGCCGCGGAGGCGAGCTTCTGACTTCGCGGCTTTATCGGCTTGGTGATTGAGCCAGGCAGCCCACTCCGCTTCGGGGCGGGCTGCTCGACGGCGTGCGCGTGCGATTTTTGTTGGACAAGGCCTGCGTAAGCCTGGTCCTGCCGAGGGAGTGCCCGTCAAACTCCTGCGAACGGAGACCTGGACTTGCTCGCTTGGGCCGTCCCACCTGTGGCCGACCCCAGGTCCGAAGAACCGCCGCCTATGTGCGAGCACGTGCCGTCCGAATTTTTGGGCGCGCGTGAAAACACTGGCGCTCGGCGCAGACGGCTGATTGTGGCGTCGCGGCAGGAATCGAGCCGATGATCATGTGTTAGACGCTCTGCGCAGCAACGCATTGGACGAAACCCCATGCCGCCCGCACGAGGGAGGTAAGAGGAGAGGTGGAGCAACATCCATCCCCCGATAGGGTTAAGCGTTACGGGTGAGGTTGAGGGCGCGGAGGTATACGGGCGCCTGGGGGGTCCGCCGCGCTCTTGTTAAGGGCGCCCAGGCGGCCTCCGCCCTTGTTTGAGGTCGCCGAGGCGGCCCATGCCTTAATTGAGGGCGCGCGCGCGCGGCTGCGGCCTTTAATTCGGGGCGGTCGTGCCCTTAGTTGGGGCGCCCAGGCGATTTCTGCTTAGTCATGCAGGATAGTATCCCCGAGCCCCCAGGCGACGGGCTGTGCCGCCCTCGGCGCTAGGGCTAAGCATTGCGAGTGAGGTTAGGGGCGCGGAGGTAAGGGCGCCTAGGGGGGTCTGCGGCGCGCTTCTGATGTGCGCCCAGACGGCCTCCGCCTTCAATTAAGATCGCCGAGGCGGCCCAGACCTTGGCTGCGGGCGCGCGCGCGGTTCCGGCCTTCAATTTGGGGCGGTCGCTCTTTTTCTGAGGCGCCCAGGCGATTTCTGCTTAGTCGTGCAGGATATTTGCGCCGAGCCCTCAGGCGACAGGCTGTGCCGTCCTCGGCGTTAGGGCTAAGCGTTGCGGGTGAGGTTCAGGGCGCGGGGGCGAGGGCGCCCGGGGGCTCTGCCGCGCGCTTCTTGAGGGCGCCCAGGCGGCCTCCGCCGTCGATTGAGGTCGCCGAGGCGGCCCGGGCCTTAATTGAGGGCGCGCGCGCGGTTCTGGCCCATGATTTGGGGCGGTCGCGCTCGCATTCGGGGCGCCCGGGCGATTTCTGCACCGTCGTGCAAAGGGTTCAAGGGGTTTTGGAGGGTTCAAGGGCTTCAAGGTTTAAGGGTTAAGGGTCTTAGAGGCTCGAGTGCTTATGGGTTCATGGGGTTATGGGTTTAATTTCGGAAGGGCTCAAGGGTTAAAGGATCTATTGGGTTTGAGGGGTTCAGGGTTTAATGTGTTGAAGGGTTTTAAGGGGTTTGAGGGTTTCGATGTTTTTTTTTGCGCGCGGGGAGGGGGGGGGGGGGGTTCGGGGGTGGGGCGTGAGGGTTTGGAAGGTGTTCGGGGGTTTACATGCTGATGGTGTTGCGGGGTCTAAAGAGGGTCTTGAGTTTTTTTTTTTTTGGGGGGGGGTGGGGGGTGGTGGGGTGGTGGTGGTGGTGTGGTGTGTGTGTGTGTGTGTGTGTGTGTGTGTGTGTGTGTGTGTGTGTGTTGTGTGTGTGTGTGGTGTGTGTGTGTGTGTGTGTGTGTGTGTGTGTGTGTGTGTGTGTGTGTGTGTGTGTGTGTGTGTGTGTGGTGTGTGTGTGTGTGTGTGTGTGTGTGTGTGTGTGTGTGTGTGTGTGTTGTGTGTGTGTGTGTGTGTGTGTGTGTGTGTGTGTGTGTTGTGTGTGTGTGTGTGTGTGTGTGTGTGTGTGTGTGTGTGTGTGTGTGTGTGTGTGTGTGTGTGTGTGTGTGTGTGTGTGTGTGTGTGTGTGTGTTGTGTGTGTGTGTGTGTGTGTGTGTGTGTGTGTGTGTGTGTGTGTGTGTGTGTGTGTGTGTGTGTGTGTGTGTGTGTGTGTGTGTGTGTGTGTGTGGTGTGTGTGTGTGTGTGTGTGTGTGTGTGTGTGTGTGTGTGTGTGTGTGTGTGTGTGTGTGTGTGTGTGTGTGTGTGGTGTGTGTGTGTGCGCGTGTGTGTGTGTGTGTGCGTGTGTGCGCGGGGGGGGGGGGGGGGGGGGGGGGGGCGCTCGAGGGTTTCAGGGGGTTCGAAGGGCTTAGTGCATATATATATATATACAATGGTTTAAGGGTTTGAGGGCGCGAGGGCTTGAACGGCGCACGGGGTTTGAGGGGTTCAAGGGCTTCGATGGCTCTGAGGGGTTTGAGGGCTGCGATGGTTTAAAGGGTTTAATGGTTGCAAGGTTTGTCGAGTTTTTTTTTTTTGGGGGGGGGGTGGGGGGTCCGAGTGTTTAAGGGCTTGCGGCTTTGAGGGGCTCAAGGGTTTAAGGGGTTCGCGGTGACTCAGGGGTTCAAGGGCCCAAGGGGTTCGAGGGGTTTGGCGGGCTCAATTTCAAGGGGTTCAAGGGTTTAAGAGTCTTGGCGGGCTCGAGGAATTTAAGGGGCTGAGGGTCTCAGGGTTTAACGGGGCCAAGGGGTTCATGGGTTTAACGGGCAATCCGTCGAGGGCGGCCCGCCCCCAGCGGTCGCGCAAGTCGAGCGCGGTGGGCGCCGCCGGGGCGGGCGGCTTGACCCCGTCATGGCTGGCCAGGCTTGGGTCGTGCATCTTGATCGCCAGATCGAATGGGGGGGCATTGTGATCTTCCATGACAGGGTGCATTTAAACCAGAAATTCCGGGTGGCGCCCGGTGGGGCATAGGTTCCAACCACGGGCCCAAATGGGCCGCTCTTGCTTAGTTATTGTCTCATGGCACAGCGCGGGCATGCCGGGGGCGGCGCTGGCCAGTTCATCCGATCATCGCTGGGTTAGCCAAGAAGTGGCTTTCGAACTAGGCACGATCGTTGCCCGCCTAATTGAGGGCGGGAATGCAATCCCGGAGGCGGATCGCTAATTATTCGAAGGCGCGTGGGCGGACGGCGGGCGTTATGCTTGCGCAAAATTGAATTGCTTCCGTCTGGGAACACGTTTGAGCTCCGTCTGCAGCGGAGCCGTCTCGAGAATCCAAAAAGCACGCGCGCGCCGCGTGCCGCGCCCGGCCACCGCGATCGACAAATGCTTTGGTCGGGGCTTCGCGAGGCAATTGCAGTCGGGGAATCGGGGTCTACGGCCCGCGGATTGGCGCTGGCGCCAGGAACGTTCCTCGGCGATTGCTGGCCTCGACTTGAGAGCGCGCGATCGGCGAAAGAGGCAATGGATTGACAATGAAGTATCCAAGGGGTTTGATATCAAGGGTGGGCATCACGCGCCTCGCTGGGGGGCCCTGGTCTGCCCCATCCTGGATGGCCGAGAACGCAGGCGACATTCCCCCTTGTCGCCGTGACCCGCACATTCGATATCTGGGGCCATTCGCGCAGAGGTGCATCTCGCGGGCTAAGTGAAAGAATGAGGGCACGAAGGCTGCTGATTGGCGGCTGGCTCACTGGCGGCGCACTGGCTGGGCCACCGCGACAATGTCGCGCCCGCCATTCGTCGCTCTTGTTTGCCCAGAAGCACGCGGTGATCAGATGGCCCCCTAAAGTGGGGTGGGGATCTTGCGCGCGCATCCTGCCGCGCCCCATCCCGCGCCAGCCAGAGTGGCGCACTATACTGACCATTCAAGACATCGCCAGCGCACTAGACCGCAGGGGCCGCGTCGAGGAGGACACCGGCGCCCCCCTCACCGCGCTGCCCGACGACGGCTCAGCGGACGGCGCCGCGGCACAAATGGCACACGACATGTTAGGGGATATCCCGAGCCCTGGCGCTAACTGAGGCCAATGGCTATCGGCCGTGATGCGGCTCATCCTGCGCCCCCACTACCGCTCCCTGCTGCGGCCGCTGCTCGTGAGGAGACGCGGTGACGGGGGCCCCTTCGAGGTGGTCGCGCGATGGCTCAGGCGAGCAGCGGTGCACTCGCCAGCGCAACTCGTGAGCTTCGCCACGGTGGCCGCCGGCGTGCCCGCGGAAGCTTTCCCTGCATGCGAGCCCTTCAGCGCCGGAGCGCCGGGGGGCACTTTAAGACACCTAGCATGTCTGATGCAGGACTCCACCAGAGAAGGGGGGCAGCAGGGGCGATTTGTCTACGGCGAGCTCACGGCGGCCGTGGCCGGGGCCTGCCCACCGCCAGCCCCCCCCCCCCGCCCAGATGTGCACCACGAGGGGGCGGTGCCCGATCTGCCGGGACATCATGATCGGGGGGGCGTCCAGCATAATGCCACGCGGGCACCAAGTGTACCCCCGCTGCCTCGAAGACTGGAGAACGCGACAAAGATGGAACGAGCGCCAGTGTCCGCTTTGCCGCGGCGAGGATAACGGGGGCGCCCACCAGGTCATCGACCCACCCGCTCCAACGGCGTCTTACACACCTGCGGAATGAGCGGAGGGCGGGAGCGTAGCCCCCACTTCCCGCGCGCAGCCCAGCACGGCAGAAGGTCGCGACGGCGCGGCGGAGGGCGGCGACGGGCGGGAGGGGGCGCCCTTCTTCCTCCAGCAGCGGAGGCCGAAACACAAAGGGTCACCAGCGTCCTAGAAGGAGCCCCACGACTCCGACCTGACGGCGCCGCCGGCCCCGGGCCCCAGACGCACTCCCACGAGGGTGTGGACAGGTAACGGCGCGTGATACGATGGCAGCGCGAGTTCACGCAGCGGCAGGCCGCCCTGGCCGCTCGCTCCCCTGAGCCCCAGATGACAGCAGGAAGAAACCCCGGAGTGCGCGGGCCCCTGGGCGAAGAGACGCAGTCCAACAGAGCAGCGCCCAGTCATCCAGATACCGAGCCCCCTAGCGAAAGAGCGCGACTGGGGCAGCGACCCCTGGTCACGCACGAAAGGCGGTGCAACGTGGTAGTCAGAGTCAACGCAGTTAGCCGAGGACGCACGGGGGGACCAGTTTACACGCCCACGTCCATAGTCGCAGCAGCGACTCGGGAACTACGAGCACTCATCGTGGCATGTCCGCGCGCGCTGGTCGGAATAAGACCCATCGACGACGCAGCAGCGACATTCACCTTCCCCAGCGAGGCCGGACATGACAAGGTGAGAGAGATCCTGGATCGCGCAAGAAGAGCTACCGAGGACCCAGAGGCGCAGACCCCGCCCCCGCCGCCCCCCGTTGTCATGGCAGTCGACACAAACGCCACCCAAGTGGACGCCTTGGTTGGTCCTATACAGCTCGAGACCGCCCCCTTTCACTTGGTTGTCCTCGGACGCGAGAGGGTTGCGACGCCAGGAGGCCCAGGCCCGATCGGGATGGCGGCCGCCGCGCACACGCTCTGGGGGCACCGGGCACTCAGCAGAGCCAGCCATCTGGTGCCAGTCGGACGACCGCTAGCGGAGCACCGCGGCCCCATGCAGACTTTTGCCATGCATGTCAACTTCCTGGCCAGCCCACGCGCTTACAGCGCGCTCCCAGTGTAGTGGTGCACTGGGGAAACGGCAACGCCGACCAAAGGGGCGCCTTGCATATGCTAACCCCTGACTCTGGCAATGGGCGCGTCGTCGCCCTCATAACGCGGGCGCAGCGGGGCTTAGAGGCGCGTTGGCACCAGCTTGAATGGACCACCAACATCACGAGGCCATTGCTTTATTGTTTGGAGCATGACGGGCGTCATGGCCCCCACTCCCCCCCCCCTATGACGTAACGCCCCCCCCCCAGTGCGCTCCGGGTACTGCCGCCGTGCGCATTAGGATCCGCGTAGGTGTCCGCGTAGGAATCCGCATAGGTGTCTGGTCCACAGTCGTCGTCGTCGTCTTTCGTCGTCGTCGTTCGTCGTCGTCGCTCGTGGTTCGTCGCTCGTCGCTCATCGTCGTCGTGCGCGCGGACGCGGCTGGAGCCTGTTTTGGAGTCCGGGCCGATGACGGCAATCATTTCGGGGGGAGGGGGTCGATGACGTCACGTTTCGCGCCGGCGGCGTTTGGGAATGGTTAGGAATGACGGAGGACGGGTAGCATGAACATGCAGGTGGCGATATGCACCACAACGCCTGTCCGCGTGCACCACAGCGCCTGTGTACACCACGCCGCCGATGTACACCACAGCAGCCGCGTGCAACACAGCGTCAGTTTGTGCCACCATGCCTGCGGGCACAGCAGTTATTGTGTACACCACAGCGCCTCCTTACACCACATTAGCCCTGCGCAACACAGCACCAGTGTACACCACAATGTCTGCGTGCATTGCAGTGCCTGTGTACGCCACGGCGCCTGTGTGCACCACACCACCCGTGTACAACACAGCACCACTGTTGTGTGTAGAGTTTCACAAAGAATCGTTGACAAAATGGAGCGCGTGTGGATTACAGAGAAAACAATGGAAAACACATCCTCATGGCTAAAGGAGCGCCGCTGGAATCTACGAGTCCCCCCGAGTCCGCCCGCATCACCCTAACTCCCATTTGCGTCCAGGAGGCTCCAGCTAAACTGGCCGTCCGAGAACCAAGTGGACCGATTCAATCGACCATTCTGCGGTGCACGCTGAGATGCGCACGTGCGTTCTAACGCCAAGCCGCACGACAGGGGGTAACAAGGAGGAAAAGGAGGACGAGGAGGAGGAGGAGGAGGTGGAGGAGGAGGGAGGAGGGAACAACGTCGCATTCGATTATCAAATATTTTCCTGGCGTGGCGTTCAGTTGTCCGTAACAAATCCTGACGTACATGCTTCTTATACCTGTCCTATGCACGCAGGCATTGTGGTGTACACCAGCGCTGCCTTGCACGCGGATGCTGTGGTGTGTAGACAGGCGCTGTGGTGTGCACGTGCGCTGCAGTGCACGCAAACACTGTGGTGTACACATGCGTTGTGTTGGACATGGCTGTTGTGGTGTATGTACACCGGCGCTGTAGTGCTCCCAAGTATTGTGGTATACACGGGCGGTGCGTTGCACACGGTTGTTGCGGTGTACGCAGGCGCTGTGGTGCACGCGCGCGGTGTGGTGCACGCGAGCGCCGTGGTGTACACAAGCGCAATGGGCAGACCGCCACTTACATGCTGCTCGCCTCGTCGTCGTCACTCGTCGTTCGTCGCTCGTCGCGCCGTGCGCGCGGGCGCGGCTGTGGTGCCGGAGCCACACGGTGGGGGGGGGCGTCATGTCATACACCCCCCCCGCCCTCCCTCCCCCCATGACGCCCGTCATCGCCGAACATAAAAAAAAACGTTTTCCACACAGCTCGGGCGCAACCCCGAGTTCCTCCGCATGATGGACTACAGACCAGCCGATGCCCACCGCTTCATCGCGGGCATACAGGCAGCGGCCCAACAGCTGGCGCCCACCGACATCCCTAGTGCAGTATGGAGACAGCACGAGACCGCGGACGTCGTCCATATCCCTCTACGACGGGGCAGCCTCTGTCTCGCCTACCCCATCGCTGCACAGGCCGCAGAGGCCCTGGGGCACAGGGTGGGCGTTACAGCATCCGGCGTCATGCTGATCAACGCATCTGAGCACGCGGCGGCGCCCATCATGATATACATCCTTACGCAAGTACCCACGGCACTGACTAGCGACGGTCAACCAAGCGCGGTGTCCCCCCGACGCATCACCACGGCTGATTCCTGGGCAGGAAGCCCATCCTTGGTGCGCACTGTGGACCCCGAAACAGGGTCGCACCTACGCTGGAACGTCCCTGCAGAAGGCCAGGTTGACCTGGATGCGGTCCGACACGCGGTTCAAGAAACCCTTGGGGACGGTGCCGTATGGACCGTTACACACACGCACGCTTGGCACCCCGACGTCGATGCCTACTGAGACATGGCACAGGTCGTACTGCACGAGGGCGCTGAGCAGACCATGGAGGCAGCCTACGGAGCCACCGGCCTCCTAACCATAAACGGACAGCACATCCGTATCTTCCTGGCCACGCGCGCCAGGGAGCCAGCGAGGCGCACCCCCAGCACTGACAGTGCACTAGACGACCACGTGAGAGAAACCGTCCGACCAGGTGTGGCTGCTGCCAGGCGGGCGGCGGAGCACCCGCAGGTCGTCACCACTGCCAAAATGGACCTCCACGGTGTGCAGGTCGGAGGGGCCGAGATACGGCACATGTACCCGGAGCCCTGGCTGCCCACGCATCGGCACCTGCCACTAATGGGCACGACAGTAGGGCATGGTGCGCGCCGCCTCTTGGTTAGACCCTGGCCCGCCCCCGCCACCGACCCAGACGCGGCTCCCGTATACTTGTTCCCAAGGATCGGGCTCCCCGCCCTTGCCGCAGACTGGGTCGACGATCGCATCGGCCCGATGCGCGCGATCGCCCCCGCAGCACCCCCCCCGCGGTTGTTCGAACAAGGACAACAGGGTGGAACGCGTGACGTCGACGACCGCGTCGATCCAGGCGAATACATCATCATGGCAGCATCCTCCGGCGGGCACGTGGTGGTGCAAACCGCCGGAGAAACGACCAACTACATGCCCGCGCTACCCTGCTGGTGTACCATCGGCCTCCCAGTGACGGCGGACACCGCAGCCGCCGTGCACTGATGCGCCCCCGGGTGCACATCCACGCCGAGGTTGTGGTCGGCGACGTCTGTATCGCTTGGAGAACGTGCGACCATCCCCCCCCGCCTACGCCAGAATCCTTGGGGCTAGTCGCCCCAAACCCCCCGCGGGCGACTCAAACAAGGCACGCGGCTCCCGCTCCACGACCAGGACCAGTCAGGCCCGTGCATTATCACCGCATGCGAGACGTGATGCTCCGACAAGCGCAGGACGACCCACCCCCCGAGGGTGGGCTGGTAGGGGCATGCCCCGACGCCCTATGGGCGGCACAGACCGCGCCCGGGAACTTCGCCGAAGTACTGCCGACGCATGAGATGCACGCCCTGGCCAACTGGATCGAGGCGAGGATGAGGATAGAAACCGACCGATCGCTGGCAGGCCGGCCAATCGCGGACTGAAGACACGCCATGAGCATCGCATGCTGGCTGTTCCAGCGCATTCAAGCGGCGACCCTGGGCCGGGGCCACTTTGACCAACCGGCCGCAGAGCTTGGTATAGGCCAGGCAACCTGGCGCATGAACCCCTTCGCGCAATGGGCCACAGAACCACCGGGCGCGGACTTCGACGGGCACGGCCCCCACTTGACGATCCCAGGGGCGCGCGGCGCCCGGCCCCCGGACGAGGGGCTCACATCCCACAGCGTGGCAGATGGCGCCAATCGCGCCCTCGAGCGGCTGTGGGGGCGGGTCTACCACCGGCACCTAGCGGATAACGTGGAGGGCCATGGAGAAGCGCGAGAGGCGGTGATTCGGGATGCGGAGGGGAGGGGGTGGAGCCAGACGACCCCATGCAGGTGGGCGCGAGCGCGCGCCCCACCCCACGAACCTCCATTGCGCCAGCCCATTCCTGACGACGTGGGCTTCAAAATCTGGATCAACGACCGCCCCGACGACATGCCTGTCCGCGCAACGCGCGCCCTTCCAGGGATGTGTCCGACGCCCTTGCCCACGGCCCCGACGCCCCTGGAGCAGGTGCTGGCCCCGCTGGAAGGCGACCTGAACCCCCTCGGCGCGGGGGCCACCATCCCAGCCAGCGTCGCGAACGACGACAGCCTGATCAGCCAATTTTGCTAGGGGAATGAACGTCGGCATCTGGAGGTGCGACGGACGCCCCTCGGGCGCGGAGGGGCGCCGGCGGGGGCCGGGGCAGGCCTGCCCAGGCATGCGCGGGCGCGCCGCGGATCCAGAAGGACTCCGCGACGGCTTCAGCCAGGTCCACGGGTTCCCCCCCGCGCAGCTGATGAGGGGGATGTTCCTGGCCAAGCGCTGGCGCGCGGGCTGGTCCTGCAAGGGGTGCCTTATCCACCAATGGGACATGCGCCCATCAAACGTGAGCGAGATATTCAGTAAATACGGCCCCGACGCACTCCCAAAAGCAGGGGGCGAACCTCTCCCCGCGCTGCCAGGCGTCCCCGCGTCAACGGCAGGAGGCGCAGCGCGCCCCGGCCCAGCGGAGACGCGGCGGCGCGCGGCCGCCTGGGGCGAAGCTGAGCGCAGTTACCGCGACCGACACGCCTCTGTACTGCAACCTCTGCCCCGGGATCCAGACGCCGCTGCCTCCGCTCAGTCTCCCACTGGAAGCGCAACCGCCAGCGGGGCCCATCAGCGCGCCGACCCACGAGCGGGCGTGCGCCCCGATCAGACACCCAGCCCAGTCCAGTTATTAAGGCCCACCAAGGAAAGGCGCGCGACACCCAGCCCAGCCCGGGCTACCACCCCCTGCACATCACCAACCAGGCCGCCCATCAACGGTGGCGATTCACCCCTTACCCCTCCCCTTCCACCCACGCCGCGCGGCGACGAGTCGACCCCGGCCCAGCCGGCCGCGCGGCCCGCGGCCACCAAGTCCGGCGGGGCACCGCCGCCCTTCGGCCCAACGCCCGACGCAATCGGGAGAGGTGCAGAACACGGCAGCCGCGGAGTGCTGCAGGGGCAGGTCCCGGACACGCCCATCTTGGGATCCCTGTGCCCAGTTGCCGCGGACAATCAATGCGTCCAGTGCGGCGACTACGCGGTCATCAGGGGTGGCCCCCTTTCCCGCGCTAGGTGGTTCAGCGCGACGGACTGCGACGAGCCCCTTGCGACGCAGCCCCTGGCTGGGGCCGTCTTCGGGCCCGTCCCCCGCATCGTCGCGCGAGAGCAGGGCGCGCGCGCGTTGCTCGTCCAGGCCGGCGGAGAGTGGCTGGAAGCGCGAGGCGTCGGCGACAGGGCGCTTCGCGCGCGCGCGCCCTCAGTGGAGACGCAGCGCTCCGCGCAGCTACCTTTCTGGACAGCGCCCAAAGGAAGATGCACGGAAGGCAAGCGGCAGCAGACCCCAACGACCCTTCGAGCGGCGTCAGCACCACGGGAGACAGAGCAGCGCCCGAATGACAGGTGCAGGAGAGGCCCCGACCTGAGCCCTACCCGCAACAATCCAGCACACAGGACCCCACCTGCGAATCTGCATCCCTCATGCCGCCTAAGGAGGAGGACCCTGGTTGGGGCAGCGAAGACCAGGCTAAAGAGGAGAAGCTGCGCTGCGTCGAGGCCTTGAGCGAGGTCCACCCCATCTCCTCGTCCTCTGACTCGGGCGCCGTTGAAGAGCACCAAGCTAAGACGAGTCCTCAGAGCGAGCGGCACGCCAGCCCCGAGAACGACCCTCGCAGCCCCGACCAGACGGCTGCCCACGCATCCGCCGACCCAATCCTGCGTCCCGAGGCCGTGGCTGACGATCGGAACCTGCGCAGGCGGGGCCGCTCCAGGGGCCCTGAGGGCCCGCGCCCAGCGCTCATCCCTCTCTCGGCGCACCCCCCAGAGCGCCCGCGCGGCAGGGCGCGGGAACCAGTCGCCTGGGGGCCGTATACCGCGGCGGCGAGGCGCGACCGTAACCCGAGCGCGGCGGGGGCGCCGCGGCGCAAACGCGACGCCAAGGACTGGGGCGCAACGAAGGGGCGCTACTGGGACCGGACCCAGGACATTGGCTGGGGCTCGGCAAGCGCACCCTGGCGCCAGCCAGAATCGCGCAGCTCTCGCTGCGAGGGCGACCGCAACCACGCCGGCGCCAGCTGGTCACACGCCGCGCGCCGCGCTGGATGGCAGCGCCTCCCAAGCGAGACAGCAGTGACACACCTGAAGAGGTTGCAGACGGAAGGGGGATACCAATTTAATGTAGCCTGGCATTAGTTGTGCAGGCGCCTTACAATGAGCAGGGCAAGGGCAAGTCCAAAGACCAGGCGCCCTTCGACCCGCGCCGTTGGCAGCAGTGGATCATCGACAAATTGCTGGATGACATGAAGGCCAACAACTACCAAGTTGACCGATGGTCCAGCAGCGCAGGTGTCTACGTCGACTGGGAGCGGGAGCAGAAGCTCTATCAGGAGGTGCGGATGAGAAGGGAGGTCGCGAAGGGTGACGGGCGCGACGGAGACCAGGCCCGCAGTTCCGGGCACTACGACACCTGGACTGGGAAGCGCCCACGGCGCTGACTGCAGCCGGCCCTGCCGCACCCGGCCCGCTGCACCACGGCCCAAGCTGCCCGCAACAAGCATTACCTGCGTCCCCGTCCCCCAACCACCCCGCACCTCTCAACCAGCTTTGGACCGCGTGTCCCCCTTTCCCCCCCTTGACGTGATATCCCTCGCCCGTGTGGCGCCCGCTGTCCAAGCGTTGGCATTGACCTGATCACCTGGGCCTGCCCTCTCCTCCGCCCCTCCCCCTCTCTTGTATCCGAGGATTTGGGACTCTGTGCCCCACCTGCATGCGTCAGCTAATTGAGTTTCCCTGACCTCGGACTCTGTGCCCCCCCTGTGCCCATTAGCTGTTTCCCACGGATATGGGGCTCTGAGTCCTACCTGTACCCATCGGCTGAGCGCGATTCGGGGACCTGGGACTCTGCGCCCCCCCTGTGCCCATCGGCTGGACTTGATTCAGGGATCTGGGACTCTGTGTCCCCCTTGTTCTTGTCTGCGACGCGTCTGTGCGGCGGCGACGTGCGTGGCGCGCCCGCGCTGGGTCCTCGGGCCTTACCTGTGCGTATTGAGACGTGTCCCCACGCGGGCACCTCGTGCTCGCTGGCGGTCCGGCCGGCGTGGGGCGCTGGCCTCTCTCCTCCCTGCCCGCTTTTTCTTCCCCGTTCGCTTTCCCCCCTCCCATGGCGGCAGCGCCCGGCGCGGTGCGGCCCCGGCCTGGCGCTGGCTCTGCACTTTGCCGCCTCGGTGGCCCCCCGCTCACCCCGGGCAGCGCGGCTCCGGCCCGGCCCGCGGCAGGCGGACGCAATCGGCCTTCATGCCGAACCTCGCGGCTGCCACCTGGACGTGGATTGGACTACCGCCCCAGGCCGCTACTGACCACCCGGTGGCACAACGCTGCACATCGATTCCGTGGTCGTCCGCGTCTCCTGGGCCCCTCCATACCAGTCGGTGGCGCCTGGTGCCCGGTGCATTCCGCCTTCTGGTCTTCCTCTACCTCGCGGACGTTGACTTTCTCGCGGCCTTCCTCGCGCAGCGCTCGAGGATGGTGTTCTTGACGGCGACGCCAATCCACTTCTCCTCTGGGACCGCGCCCCCTGCCCCAGCCCATGGCGCGCCTTGTCCTGTGCAAGATCTTCGGCGCCGCCTGTTCTCTGAGCCCTCCGGCCGCCTGAGGCCCCGCCCGCCCGCGCCCTCTCCCCGACTAGGGCCGCCCGCGCCCCGTTTAGTGTTTGACCAGAATCGGCCCGCTCCCGGCCCGCATGCCAACAAGTTCGTGTGTGTGCATGCGTGTGTGTGCGTGTGTGTGTGTGTGTGCGTGTGTGTGTGTGTGTGCGCGCGTGCGTGTGTGTGCGTGTGTGTGTGTGCGTGTGTGTGCACGCGCGTGCACGCGCGCGCGCGCGCGCGCGGCGGGGGGGGGGGCGAGAGCCAGCTTGAAAGAGACCAGGGGCTCAGTCCACTCCCGCCCGCCCTCCCGCAACATAAGATGCAAGTGCGTCGCGCCCGACGCCTGTCGCTCATCTTATATCGCGGGCGGCTAGATGTTCAGCGCGCGACGTGAGCTGCGTCTTTCTCCTGCCGCGCATTGAGCAGCGTCGACGAGTAACAAGACCGCTCGCGATGTGCGCCGCGTCCCGCATCGGCTTTCTCATGTTGCATCGTCGGCGACGACGTTTTCAGCGCGCGACGCGCGCCGCGTCTCACTCCAGCCGCGAGTTCTGCGCCGCCAATCGTTCCGCCCCGGCCGCGCGCGGGGGGGGGGGGACGGGGGGGGGCTGAGGGGGAAGAGGAGAATACCTCTTGGGAAATCGCGGGGCGCCCCATGCCCGCCGCGCGATTCGCGCCGCCGACGAGGGGAAAGTGCATGCTGGCAAGGAAAAACGTCGACGTTGCGGCGTTTGCTCAGGTGGGACGGGGGGCCCCGCGCAGGGTTGGCCAGGTGTCCGCGCGCGACGAGCGCCGAGCCCCATTCCTGCGGCGCTTTTCGCAGCGTCGACGACAAGAAAGTCCATGTTGACGAGAAAAAAGTTGACTGTGTATGTTTTTTTTGTTGATGGGTCGGGCGCGCCCGCCCGCTTGGTGCCACTCAAGCGACGGTCGTTCCGCCCCGTTCTTGGTGCACTTTTCGCAATGCGACGACGCGTTTGTGTTTTTGTTTGTTTGTTTGTTGTTTGTGTTTTTATGTGTGTTGTTTTCTTTCTTTTCTTTTTGTTCCCCGCCCCCCCCCTCCTCCCCCTCTCTTTCTGCCGGTCGGGGCGGCGGGGTTTCCATCGGCCGGCTGGGCAGGGGCGCGTGGGCGCTTATTCATGCGAAGTGCGGATGGGGGGGGGGGGGGGATGACCGATGGGGGCTGTTCCACCCGTTGCTGCGTGGCTCGCGAGCAAGCGCCATCGGCCGACCAGAAATATCATGCGGACAGGGCTCGGCCTCCACCCGCTGACAATCGGGCAGACTGGCGTAATCTCTCGATCGCGAATACGGGAGGATTCCGGGAATCGTCCACGCCGCGCATCGAGGTCAATCGCAAGGAGGAACAATTCCAGCGTATATTGACCCCACCCGCCCAACGTTTCATGTTGGAGACATGCTTGCGACTATTCCAGATTCGCTGATTGCCCGATATTCCGCAGCTTGGATTGCATACAAACACACATCGACGGATATGAGGACAATGGGCAATTTCCGTTCATGGTCACGCACGCGGAGTCGACATTCGTTGAACATCAACAATATGGGGTGTTTTTTTTGGTGGGGCGGGGTGGGGCGTGGGGGGGGCGGTGGGGGGGGGGGTGGGGGGGGGTGGGGGGGGGGGGGGGGGGGGCGTATGTTTCGACGTCCATGTTCGATTGCCCGTGGACTTGTCCACCGGCCCCGCCGCAGCAGCAGCGACTGCCGTTTGGGGCGTCCGAACGCGCCGTGAAAATGGTCGCGCGCGGATGCCCGATGAAATGCCTGAGTGGAGAACGCTCAGGATGGTGTTTTCTCTTAGCAAATGGCTAAGGCCACTGGGGAGTTGGAACGGGGAGATCGCCAGTCGACTCGTTGACGTTCGATCATTTTGGATCACGAACATCGCCTGGACATGCAGTGCGAACTTCATTGACTTCATTGCAGGACAGCGATATGTGCCAGATGAGTCCGCCAAGTTGGAGCGCGCGCCACTTTGGGCCGGCCCATCTGGTGATGACTCGCTGCCCCAAACAGAAAATAGGAGATGCGCGTGCTCTAGATGCAAGAAACAGGGAAGCGGCCAGAAGCTCAGATTTGTTAGAGTTGTGCGTGGAGGATGGGGACCGTTACCTTGACCCCCAGATGCGGGCCGCGCCGTTTTCGAGTCAGGCCTTTGTCGCCGAGTTTGTAGGCCGCGGCGAACGGAGTGAAGCGAAAGGTGGCGATCACGCCGAGTTCTTGAACATATTTTTCGCCGAGCATGGCCGGGGTGCCGCCGCCGTTGCGCTGGGCATTTTGCGCACCTTTGAACAGCGCGGCGGGCCTAATGTCGATTGAACACATGGCGGGGCTCAGACGCACGTGGGCGTGCAAGTCGCCGCCGCCGATGTTGAGGTCCAATCGCAGATTGAACTTCAGGCCCGGCAATCAACTGGCGCTGGCGTTGCAGAGCTGGCAGTCCAAACTAGCGGAAACCACGCGGGCCCCACTAACCGGGCTGCGGATGCAATGGGGGGCGCGGTTGGCTCAGCCGGCAGCGCGCGTGCTGGGCCAGGAGACGGCGTGGGCACTGGTCCGACATTTTGCGAGGCCACCGGCGCAGTCACCGACGCAGTCGGTGACTGACCAACTGCTCCCCGACCTGCCGCCGTGCTGCTGCGTGCTGATGCTGTCGCGGCCGGCGATGGCCGGCGCCTCCGTGGCCCGTCGCCCGGGAAGCTCCCGGGCCAATCTGCCGCGACGAGGCCAAGGACCTGGGCTGACTATGCCAAGGGAGAAGGTGGTGAGATGTGGCCGGGGAGTCGGGCGCGCGCGTCGTCCGCTGGCTGGGCCCCTGGCCCGCGTCGCCGGGCGGTCCTGGGGGCTCGCTGGCCTCGGGGCGTTCCCGCGGCGGGCGGCTGGGGAGCCGATGGGCGCTGCCCCGCCAGAAATGGGGCCATTGGGTCTGGAATGTTGCCGCGCAGATATGGTAATATTCATTGCGAAGTTTAATCGTGGATAGATGGGGGGAATCCGACGCCAGCTTCGTTGGAACCGTACTGCGTTGCTACATGTTCAAAAAGACTTGAACATGTATTGACTGCCAGAGCAGCGGCGATTTCTCTTGACGCCGTGCGCTGTTTTGATTGCGGGATTCGTCGGTCTGCTTCGGCCCTCCTCAGAGGAACTCCAACGGCGGTATCGGCGCGCCGCCCTCGGCGCCGAAAAAATCGTTGGGGGTTGGCGCAAGGGGGGCCAGAGTGCCTGGTGGCGCCAGGAACCCGTGGAGTTTCGAGAGAGGCTGGAATTCAGGCCTACGCATCCCGCCGCGGGGGGTCCCGTTTGACTTGTTCCTCTGCTGTCATCGGGCCGTCGCCGCCGTCGTTTCGCTGCCGTGCAATATTGCGCCGCAGCCGTGCATCAGGATCAAGGTACTCGGCCGCCACCGCGGGCCGGCCCAGTAATGGAGAAAAGGAGCGTGCCTGGTGTCGCCGACGTGTCGTCGTCCTTCCTCCCGTGCTCACGCATCCCGTATGCCGCAGCTTACCGGATTGTTACAGCCATGTTCAGACGACCCGCCCAGATCAGGAGTGGGACCAAATTTGCATCACGTTTGCATCCCACATTTGCCAATGATCTTGGTCCTCTGGTGAATACCTGGCGCGGATGGATATAATGATTCGGGTGATGTTGATGAGGACGGGGGTAATGATGATAAGGAGGGGGATGATGATGATGCAGCTGCTGCTGTCGGTGTCAACGACGGGTCTGTTAGGAATGATGGTTGTTGTTGTGCTGATGTTGGCGACGGTCTATCTGACTATGGTGAGGATCATCATCGTCACGTTTCTGGTGATGTCGACAACGGCGAGGCTCATGATGCGTGGACGGTGGCGATGATGACAGGGGGGGGGCAGGAGGAAAAGGAGGACATCGGGGATAATTAGGAGGAGTAGAGTCGGATTGCAATTTCTGTTCAGGGTTTTTTGTGGGTGCTGGGTCGGTTTCGGGAGAAAAATATTGAGAAGAGGGGCGTGTTTTGGGAATGTAAATGATGTGCGGAGTTGAAACGCCGACGGCACTCCTTGTCCCCCTCCCGCCTCCTGCTCGCCCATCCTCCGCACTCCGTCGATTTGCCCCCCTCCCCTCCTCCTTCCCCTTCACCTGAATTCCTCACCCTTTTTTTCTTCGTTCCCTTTGTTTTCCTCCTTCCGCCTCTCCCTGCCCCTCCCTACCAGCCGCAGTGGGCAGGGGAGGTCACGTGCCGCATGGCGCACGAGTACGCCACGGATTTCATCCAAAGCGAGGATTCCAATGCAGCCACAAGGGGAATGATTTGGGGTCGCTCTTCCAGCTAATCTTCGAGGCCCTCCATATGTTCGCTTTCCGTCGGTTCCAGTTGCATCCTGTCTCTTGTCCTCCCCTACCTTTAAGAAGGCAGGGGAGGAGGATTCACCGATCAGCTTTAACGATATAACGATAACCAACATAATATGGAGGAAGCGAGCGAAGGAGGGACGGACAGGAGGATGAGGAAGAGAAAACCGAGGCGGAGGATTTAGGGCGAGTCTAAGAGTCTTTTTGTCTGCGGCGGCGGCGAGGAGGAAGAGGAAATGGGGAGGAACACATTGGACGAGGATGACGAGGACGATGGTCATGATGATGATAACGATAGTGAGGATGATGTTGTTGATAATGCTGATGTTGCTGATGATGCTGATGATGTTGATGCTGATGATGCGGATGATGTTGATTACGGCGTTGATGATAATGATGATGATGCTGATGATGAGACTGCTGATGATAGTGATGATGCTGATGGCAATGATGAGCTGATGATGCTGATATTGATGCTGCTGATGATGCTGCTGATGATGATGATGATGGTGATGATGATGGGTGTGGTGGTGATGATGATTATGATGATGCTGATGCTGCTGTTGATGACGCTGATCATGATGATGCTGATGATGCTGATGATGTTGATGCTGATGATGATGATGATGATGATTTTGATGCCGATGCTGATGATGATGCTGATGCTGATGCTGATGCTGATGCTGATGCTGCTGATGATGCTGATGAGATGATGCTGATGATGGTGATGGTAATGGTGATGGTGATGCTGATGATGCTGATGATGCTGATGACGACGACGATGACGATGACGATGACGATGATGATGATGATGATGATGATCATGATCATGATCATGATGATGATGATGATGATGATGATGCTGCTGCTGATGATGATGATGATGTTGATGATGATCATGATGATCATGATGATGATGATGATGATGATGATGATGATGATGATGATGATGATGATGATGATGATGATGACGGTGGAGGTTCTAGTGGTGATGCGGTGGGTATGGTGGTGGCGACGATGACGACGACTATGACAGCCATGGCGATGATGATAATGGTGCCATGTATTATGATTGCGGATAATGAGGTGGGAGAGCGTGAGGGCCGGAGCGGATGAGGAGGGATCTATGGAAGTTGGAGGCAGAACGGAGATGAAGAAGGAAGAGCAGGGGGAAGGAGGGAGGGAGTGAGGAGGTGGGAGGGTGGAGGAGAAGGAGGAGGAGGAGGAGGCGCCCACATAGCCCCCCCCCAAGGGCCTTGTACTACGCCCTCGAGCCTGCCACAAACTCCCCCAAACCCGGCGTTCCTCCTTTTCCGCCCTCTTCGTCGTCGTCATCGGCGACGTCGCCGCCGCCAGCACCGTTGCTGTTCTCGCCCTCGTCCTTCTCTTCGACTTCCCCTCTCTCGTGGCCGTGGCCGCTGCCGTCGCCGCCGCTGCAGAAGCAGGGGGCGAGCAGACCTGCTCGGCGGCGGTGCCGCCGCCGCCGCCCTGGGGCACGCCCCTCGCCAGGACGAGCGCGCCTCCGCCGGCGGGCCGAGACGGCCCCGCGGCGCGCTCTCCGAGAACGCGCCCCGCTGCACGCCTGTCGTGGGCGCTGGCCGCCGTCGTCTTTGGCGCCGTCGCCGTCTTCGGCGTTGTCGCCGTCGCCGTCTTCGGCGTTGTCGCCGTCGTCTTCGCCGTGGCCATCCCCCCCCACTGGGGCATGGCCAGGACCCCAGGTAAGGGGACCCGGTTAGCAGCAGGGCCCCAGAGCCCCTAAATTGGCCAGAATTCTGAAACCAGGTCTGCCGTAGCTTTTGTTTTTTCGGGTGACGGCAGTTCCTGTTAGTGGAACGGGGCTTAGGGGGCGCCCCCCAGTCCACATGTTAAAACTAGGTCACAATAAACCCAGTTTTGCCAACGCCCGACCCACGCCCTTTTTGAAACGATGCTTGAGTTTCAGGAGCTGGGTTGTTGGCACTTCTCGGACCCTCAGGGGCCTCTTTGTTTGTCTTCGTTCCTTAGTGCCTGAAGGCTTGAGGCTTGTGGCAGGCAGGGAGTCCACATGTCTCACCGTGCCTGCGAGAAGTACGCAGGCCTCGCAGTTTGGGACTTGAGTGGGGAGTTACGTGAGCAGTCGTGGCGAGTGGCGAACAATAGGAACCTGTCGCGCACGCAGGGACAGTGCAGGTCCATTCGTCCCCCGCTCTCTCTCAGAGAGATCGGCCTCTGTCGCTCTGCGGGGGGTTTCGTCGCAACACCGCCTCACACCACCATGCGTCTGCCAACCCAGTCCTCCTCTTCGCACCACCCAGGTGTTAGTGAGACGGGCCGCTCGTTTCGCTACACGTGTTCGCCAGTTGTTATCCTATCTCTTGCTCCCTGCAACTACACATCTGGAGTGTTTACCCTGTTCAAAGTATAGCTCTCGTTTCGACACTGCGCGCATGCGTGTCAAGCGTTTGCAACAAACATGTGGAAAGAGGGCGGCTGGTTTGCCAACTTCGGCTATCGCCTTCGCGCCGTGCACACTTGAAATAAAGCGCGCAACATCTGAACGGATACTGGGCGCCAGTGCGGCGAGGCTGCGGGCGAGCTGCGCGCAGTGCGGCGAGCCGCTCTCTCTCTCTCTATTCAGTGCGGCGAGCTGCGGGTGGAGGGCGCTCCATGCTTGTCTGTCCACTTGCCACTTTTCTGAAGCCCGATCCAACATGTAATGCTACCTGGGATATCACGACCGCATGTTTGGAGGACGGCTCCTTTTCAACACGGGTCTCTCGCCCGATTGGCAGACCCATGGGGCGCTCGTGGTAGAACGGTGCGCCCCCGTTGCGGAGAGAACCACCTGTATGGTCCAGTGATGAGTGTGCGTGTGCGTGTGCGTGTGCGTGTGTGTCTGTGTGAGCGTGTGTGTCTGTGTGTGTGTGCGTGTATGTGGGTGTGTGTGCGCGCGTGTGTGTGTGTGCGCGTGTGCGTGTGTGTGTGTGTGTATCTGTGTGCGTGCGTGCGTGTGTGTGTGTGTGTGTGTGTGTGTGTGTGTGTGTGTGTGTGTGTGTGTGTGTGTGTGTGGTGCGTGCGTGGTGCGTGCGTGCGTGCGTGCGTGCGTGTGCGGTGCGTCGTGCGTGCGCGTGCGTGCGTGCGTGCGCGTGGCGTGTGCGCGCGCGCGTGTGTGTGTGTGTGTGTGTGTGTTGCGCCGCGCGCGCGCGTGTGTGTGTGTGTGTGTGTGTGTGTGTGTGTGTGTGTGTGTGTGTGTGTGTGTGTGTGTGTGTGTGTGTGTGTGTGTGTGTGCGTGCACGCCCTCCGTGCGCTGAGGGCCCCTCCCCGGGGAGCTCCCTCGGCCGCAGGGAAGTGCTCGCACCTGCGGTGGACGTGCACCAGTTCGGTGCCCCCCAAAAGGGCAGTGTGCGACTCCCCGTAGCCATTATCCCCAAGACTTGAGCACTGCCACGGGTCGGCATAGGCGCGATCGCTCCCCCATTGCCGCCATGGTCCTCGGGCTACTCGCGGATGGCTTTCGCGTCTGCGTGCGCATGGGGAAGAAACCCTTCGTGGGCAAACCCATCCCGCTCGTGTTCGCTGGGGTCACAGCCTCTGGCACCTGGTTCAACAACGTCAGGAGGGGCAACGAGAACCCCCACTTCAACAAGATCTAGGGAGACGAGAACTGCGAGGCGCACTGAGGAGGCGTCCGAGCTGGCGGGGGCGCCCCTGTCGGGCCCGCGCGGCGATGGCGCCCGATCCCCGCTGCACAGGGACGCCCCCCCCCGCCGTTGGTCCAGATGGTGGCTGGGGATGGCGGGAGGGACCTCATGGACACGACGCTGGCGCTTCCGATCCTCCCTGTCGAAGTGAAAGCCCTCGCGGGGACCTCGCCCAGCCCCAGTAGGGGGGCGACCCCTGACGCGGGAGAAACCGACGCAGGAGGAGTTCCCCAGGCAGGCGCATTGGACCAAAGCTGGCCTTTGGGCCTAGCAGGATCCGTCGCGCCCTCGGCACTTGAATGTGACACATCCAGGTAAACGCAGCCCTCATGGCACGCTCCACCTCGCCGCGCCCCAGCCTCCCCGCACAGTGGAGGCGCCTTCGGCCAAGCGACCTCTCCAAGCACGGAGGCGGCCGTGGGCGCAGGAAGGGCTCGCGCATCTGCGGGGGACATTGACCGCAGGGGTGGGGGATGCGTAGGCCTAAAGGTCAAGGGCCCCAGAGGGATTTGGCCCATGACGGCCCCAGTTTGGGGTCGCGGGTCACAGCTCTCACTTCGCAGTCCGAAATTCCGCCTCTAGCTAACATTCTCAGGACTTTTTTCACCCCAGGTCATGTTCTGCGAAGATGGCTACAAATATTGCGGGAAAAAGAAGGATGGCGAGTGCCAGTGTGGGCGATTGCGGAGTCGCGGGAAGGCGCCAGCCCTGGCCCAGGCAGGTCCGGAGCTCATGGAACAGATCGGGAACCTCTTCGAGCAAAAGGCCGAGGGCATCGTCGGCAGGCTCGAGACGCGCATCGCCAAGAACGAAGAGGGACCGAGGAGGCGCGCAAGCGTCTTGACAATCAGTATGAACGCTTACGTGAAATGGACAGGGAGGTCGCTGCAGGTGTGGTCTCGAGCCCTTCGACCTTCTTGCCCGCTCGCATCGAGATCAAGAACATCTGCGATTCCAAGGAGAAGGCGGAGAAGGGCATGAACGGGGAGAAGGCAGAGTTTGCGAATACCCCGCGCGGGCATCCTCCGAGTTTGCAGACGAAGGTCACGACGATTCACGCCAGGGGTTCAGGGTGCACAAATTTTATCATCATGGTCGAGCCGGGCTTCGGGGAGGAAGTCTCATCGATTTACAAAGACCTCCTTGAGGATCCAGCCATTCATTGGAACGGAAGGGAGCTTTACACCACATGCGAGAGGCACCCGGACGTTCAGAAGCTATATGCAGCGGGTGGCAAGGCGCGGGCATTCGCCCAGTCAAAGATCCAGTCCGCGGGCGCGAAGGCTGAGTGCTCACGGGGGCCGCGCTGGTTGTTGGCAGTATTTGCAGACGACGCGTTCACTACCGTCGGTGATGCGACGACAAATGGCATCGTCATTTGGTCCATCGACGGGTGCCAGAAGGCGTTCGACACTAGTGCCCCGGAGATGCAGCGCGGCCCAGCTGGCTTTCGCCAGATGCTGGGCTCGGATAGCATCATCGACGTCGACAGTTTCACCGCGGCGGGCTCGGGCACTTGCAAAATGGGGAAGTCCGCTGTGCACCGGGTTACTGGGGAGCTGCGTTCGCAGTTGGGGAATTTGCGCGGCGCCGTTGCAGGGGGCGTGTCATATTGAGCAGCCCGGGGTGCGATTGTGATTTTCTTCTTCCTAGATGTTGGGTGCCAGCTATCCGTCGCGCCGCTCGTCGTCGCTGCTGGCCCGGTTGCGTCGTTGGAAACGTGGCCCGACTTCCAGTTCATATTTTGGAACATTCGGTGGAAGACTGGCTCGGCCAAACTGTAGTTTCGACGTTCTTCATGCGGTTGACGCCAGCTGCAGCCTGCCTGCGAACCGCGGGCGCTGCGGGGGAGCGTGTTTCACCTGGCGCCAACCCAGAGGTCCAATGGATCACCAGATGGATCATCTACGATGCGTACATCATGGATTTGGATCCATGGCCTTTTTGTGGTCTCATCTTGATCCATGAGCTGGATTTTGATCCATGAGCTGGATCTTGATCCATTGGGTTTCTGGGTATAGCATTGCGCATGCATAGCATATCATGGCGCAATGCATATACACAGTACACCATGCTACGATACATATTAACCACTACTAACTTGCATTGCAAATTACGTATGCATGTAACATCATATCATACATATCGTAATAGCACATGTAAGACTTATCATACAGCATAGACATAAATAGTACTGCTAAATGTAATCAATAACATCATAGCGTTATCGTATGTGCTAATAATTATGGAAGTGGCTGTATCACAGCATAAGCGTGGGTTGCACAAGCATGCCACTCGGCCGTCCGATGAATCCCCCTCCTCATGCCCGCTTCTTTTGCGTTTCTTGCGCAGCGTGGCCCAAGGCCGCGCCGCGGCGCGCCGCCGCCCTCCTCCGCGTCCGTGTCTTGTTTTCCCCCCCTCTATTATTATTGTTTCCCCCCACCACCCGCGCGCGAGCCCCCCCCCCCCCCCCCCCCCCCCCCCCCCCCCACCCCCCCCACGATTTCTATTGGGTGCACATCGTTTGCCGAGCGAACTGAAACTCCAACCCCCTCTGGGCCAGAAGTTGCGGGGGGCGGGGGTAAGGTTCACGCGTGGCCAACCATCCGCGGCATGGCCGCGGCCGCCATGCCGACGCCAGGGGGCGAGCACGAGGCTGACGATTTTAGCGACTGCGGCGCCGAGAGTGGGCAGACCACCGAGACTGCGCGCGCAGTGTTGGCGCAGGCGATCCTTATCAATACCACGACGGACCCAAATTTTTTCGAATATGGCAGGCGCGGCCGACGGTCGACCCTCGACCAGAATTTGCTGGGGGGCTGGTAGATGTCCAGGGGATTGTTCACTTTTCGGCTCTTTACTTCCTCTTCTCATTCGCCGTCCCCATACCATTCCTTCGCGATCCCGTCCCTTTCCTCCCCTGCATGGTTACCCCCATGTTGCCTTACGGCGGGGGCATTGGATAGGGGATGTCCTCCGAGGGGCCAGGCCCGCGGCTTGCCGCCCATCGGTCGCGAGGCCCTGGACTCCTTATCCAAAGGTTCCTTATCCAAGGCCCCCGCCGCATCTGCCTCCCAACGTATCATTCCGTTTCTGGGGGGCGGGCAGGCGAAAGAGCTATTGAATCCTATGAGAATGGCTGTTCATGGCACTGGCCTTGTTAAGGGAGCTGGTCTCAAAGCTGCATTGAAGACAGTTGGTGGGATGAAAGGCTGGGCTTCATCTATGTCGACCTTGGACGGGCGGGGGATTGCACGGTCAGGGCAACATGGGCGAGGAAGGGGCGGAAGAGGATGAGGATGATGAGGGCGGGGGGGGATGGCGGAGGAGGAGGAGGAGGAGGAGGAGAAGGAAGACTAGGCGGAGGAGGAGGGGGAGGAGGAGGATGAGGAGGGGGAGGAGGAGGAGGAGGAGGAGGAGGATCGGGGCCGTCTGCAAGACGAAGCCAGGGCGAGGAGAACAACGGGAGAAGACAGATCGAGAATCTCGGAGCTCTGGCCGGGCTGGAGGATGTCTCGGGCGCCGCGGCCTTCTCAGAGCGTCCTAGAACGCTCTGAGAGCTCTTCCTGATCGCTCAAGAACGGATGTATTTCGTCCTGGCCCAGTCCGAAAAAGGATCGGGGCCGTCTGACAGGGGTGAGGGCGAGGAGGAGGGGGAGGAGGAGGAGGAGGAGGAGGAGGATGGGAGGAGGATGGGAGGAAGAGAAGGAAAAGGAGGAGGAGGAGGAGAACGAGGAGAACGAGGAGAACGAGGAGGAGTAGGAGGAGGAGGAAGGGGAGGACTTCGAAGATTGGATCACCACCATGTCCGAAAGATTGGGGACTGCCCGGGGGCACATTAAAGATACCGAGGTGAGGAGGACAGACACGGACTGGTTGGTGAAGCACTTCCCCCCACGCCCAGAGAAGAAAGTGACGATGCAGACAGCAGATCATGATGCACACGATGTGGTCAGAAAGAAACCATCAGCAATGAAACGGCCATCATCATGAGCCGACGATCTCGACGACGCGCCACCTATGAAGAAACCCGCTGCAGCAACTGGTGACGAAATCAAAAGTGAAGAAATCTGTGGTGGTGACAAAAAGCGCGAAGATGACCTACCCTCGCACGGCAAAGACGGCAAGCTCATCGTTAGGAAGAAAGTTGGTGCTCGGGCGACGTTCGACGAAATACCAGGCGATGCGATGATGGCAGATATTGATATCCCGTCACCGCCCCCCGAACGGGCGCCAGAAGAGGGTGCGACAGGAGAGGCTGCGACAGGAGAGGCTGCGACAGGAGAGGACGCGACAGGAGACACTGCGACAGGAGAGGATGCGACAGGGGACACTGCGACAGGAGACACTGCGGCAGGAGACACTGCGACAGGAGACACTGCGACGGAGGCGACGGACGACGGCACTGTCGAGTGGGACTCGGAAAGGCGTCAGGCATGCTTGAGGTTGCAGCCAGGAAAAGGACAAACAAGGAAGCCGACCCCAATATACACGACTCAGTTTGAACTTGATGATGAGAAAGTATTCGCGACATTTCCAGGACGCGGACGGTTCGAAGTAAAAAAACCTGAGCCCCTTGGATCTCGAGGCCATGCAAGAAGTCGAGGCGCAAGGTAAGAAACCACGAGGAAAAGGAACAACGCAGAAGGCCACGGATGCTGACAAGAGCAAGGACAATGGAAAGAAACAGGACAAGGACGAGGACGACGGCAAGAAGCAGAGCACGATCGGCGAAGAGGTGGAATCTACTGTGAAAGCACACCTGTGGACATGCACTAAGGACGGGAAGACGTTGGTGATCTCTAAGAAAAAGGACAGGAAGTATATTTACGTTCTGAAAGAATCTGGTGGCCAAATATGTCAGACCTCAGTCGACGACGACTTGTCCGACGATCTGGCCTACAACGTGCTGAAGGAATGCGCGCGGGCATACCTTCATGGAGGGGATGGGGCGGGGTGCCGATACCAGCGCCCCCCTTGCAAGTAATCGCCCTCACGGTCCACTTGCTCCTCACTCTAATGCCACCTTGCCTCTTCCTCCCCCTCCTCCTCCTCCTCCTCTCCCTCCTCTTCCTCCTCTTCCTCCTCATCCTCCTCCTCCGCTTCCACTTCCGTCGCCCGTAAGGTCACCGCTCCTCCTCCTCCTCCTCCTCCTCTCCTCCTCCTCTGATCGTCCTCGTCGCTCTCCCCCTCATCCTCCCTCTCGTCGTCGTCGTCGTCGTCGTCGTCGTCGTCGTCGTCGTCGTCATCCTCCTCCTCCTCCTCCTCCTCCTCCTCCTCCTCCTCCTCCTCCCCCTCAGCTTGTCATCGCTCGTCTTCGGAAGCGTGGGAGGCAAACTCGAGAAGGATAACATCTACGCCAAGAGAGACGAGCTGGTCGAATACCACACGGACCCGAATTATTCAGGTCAGGGGAGGGATGGGACAGGGCAGCGCTGAAGCCGAGAAGAGGAGGATGAGGAGGAGGAGAAGGTGGAGGAGGGGCAGCAGATGGAGGAAGAAGGTGAATATTAGGAAAACGGGGAGGAGGAGGGGGAGGAGGAGGAGGGCGAGGAGGAGGAGGAGGGATGATGAGCAACGAACTCATCGCGAGCCATCGGGAATCATCTCATCATTCATCGCCTCAATTCCGCCCTCCCTCCACGCCACCGCCTCCCAGAAGGATGAGGATGGTAGGAGGAGGAGGAGGAGAAGGAGGGGGAAAGCGGAGGATGCCTCCCCGCCTGCCTTTAAAGGGGGTGAAGGCAACAGTGGCTGAGCACCTTCATTCGCCAGCTGATATGATATCACCCCCATTGGCCAGCTGATCAGCCAGCTGCTCATCTTCATTGGCCAGCTGATCACCTTCAGTCGCCTGAGGTATCGGGCACTTGGTACGATATCAGCGTGTTTGTCTAAAATGCTTGTTCGTTCTTCTGGTTCATGTGCTTTCGTTTCGCATGTTCCCACGTGCTAGGATGAGAGGGGGGAGGAGGATGAGGAGGGGGCAGGAACCCACCAGAATGCTGGCAAGACTGAGGGTGGGTCGACCCGCTACGTAGCTCCAAGGCACCCCTGATCGGGACACTGGAGGTCACGATCGCGCTTCGCGCCTCGCGGCCCTTCGCCAGATAGGGGGTGGAGGGTGCGACTGAGGTTAGCCCTAAGTCCCCCCCCCAATGGGCGCGAGGATGATCGCGCTTCGCGCCTCGCGGCCCTTTCCCAAGAAAAGAGTTCAAGAGTGCGACTGAGGTTAGCCCTAAGTTCACCCCCCCCCCCATCGGCGCGAAGATGATCGCGCTTCGCGCTTCGCTGACCTTTGCCAGGGAGGGGTTGTCGAAAGTGCGACTGAGGTTAGCCCTAACCCCCCAGGGGCGCGAAGACGATCGCACGTCGCGCCTCGCGGGGCAAGTAGGCACCACTTTCCAGGGAGGAGGGCACCTCCCCATGAGCCCGAACAGAGGAGGGGGAGGAGGAGGATGAGGAGGAGGAGGAGTAGGAAGAGGAGGAGGGAGAAGGTGAGAGGGGGCGTCGCACATGCTGCAGGAGCTGACAGATGTTTGCACGCAGCCTTTGCATCTCTCGAGCGATCTCAGCGGATCGAGGCGAGGGTAGTTAAGTACCAGGGCGGCCCGTGATGAACGGCCCTGATGACCTCGATGAGGGGCGCGCCCCTGTACCTTTCACGGGGGCGTTCGGGACATTGCTGGGGATCCAGGGATGTACAGGAGCGCGGCAGGGAGACTATTGGGAGGAGGGGAACAGTACATATCCAGCTCTCTTGGCCTGGCATTCTCCCGCCCTCCTCCTCCTCGAGCGGGAGCGAGGGAAAAGGGGCAGGAGGGCCAAGAAAGCTGGACATGCACGGTTTTCCAGGCCTCCCAACTATGGTGATGCTGACGCAGTGGCACGCTTGATGGACGAATCGGATCTAGCAGCGCGTGGTGAGCTGGCAATGGACATCGATGGCGTCATCGCAGTATCAGAGGATTGGCCCAGGGCAAACATGGAGGATGGGGATGGCAGGAAGGATAAACGATTAGAATGAGGAGGGGGAGGGTGAGGAGGGCGTAAGAACTAGGTCACCCCCAATGGGCGCGAACAGTGATCGCGCTTCATGCCTCGCGGCCTGGGCCGAAGATGCGCCCGTCCCTGAGGAAAGGGTGCGAGGTCCCCCCCCCAGGGGTGCGAAGATAATCGCGCGTCGTGAGTGCGTGTGCGTGCATGTGTTGGTGGAGCAGCAAAACGACAAACAACAAACCAAACACCAAAAAAGGAGACTCAACCAGACACTCGTTCGGGGACGCCCACGCAGCCAGCGCCGTCCTCCCAGCTGATGGTCCAACCAATCGAGGCAATGCCCAGCGGGGACGAGCAGCCGCTATCGCACGTGGCCCAGCAGCAGCAGGCAGCGTCGCAGCAACAGCAGGCAGCAGCAGCAGCAGCAGCAGCAGAAGCAGCAGCATCGCAGCAGCTGGCGTCGCCCGCCTCACCTCAGCGGGCAACGCAGGGCTCAGCGTCGCAGGGCAACGCAGGCCCCCATCAGCCGCAGCCACCAGCCCCAGATCAGCAGCAGCCAGCAGATGCAGCGTTCCTCGAGAGGATCAAAGAGTTGGAGGAGTCCCTTGCTGATCTACAGAAGACGATGAACAACCATGCGATTGCCCTTGATGGAGAGACTAAAAGATTATGCGAGCAGCTCGAGGGTTCCATCAAGCAAGGTGTGCCGAGCAGGGGAGACGTGTACGGGCAGTTCCAGAGGTTCATTAAGAAGTCTACGGATGAGGCGAAACAGTGGAAGGCGGAACATGACAATCTAAAGGGCAACACTGCCAAGAGCAACCACCGCAAGATGTGGGCCTCGAAAAAGCTAGCTAGCGTGAAGGAGATGTTCTATAAAACACAGACGTTCAGGAGCGTTGATGAAAGCAAAGGAATATACAGATCCCTGCAAAGGATCATCATAGAAGAAGGCGGATACCAAGATCCAAGCAATATCACGGCAGCTGTTAATTATGCTGAAACATGCGTTCGTCTTGGTGGTTCGTGGTGCAAATATTGTAATTTCACAAAACGTATGCAGTACCTCTACTTCGAGCATGGCCGCAGAGAGGAGCTGGAAAGGTGCTGGACTGCTTACACCGAGTTGCAGGATGAGACCGCGAAGAACGAGCTGCCCCAGGCCCCGAAAATCGATGTGGCGGCGTCTGTTGGAAAGAGGACCTTGGCACCGCAGAAGAGCGACGAGAGCAGCCAGACCAAGATGCGCAGGATGAAATGCAAGAGGGCCCCCCCGCAGCACGGAGACGAGGAGGAGGTAGCTACTGGTAAGAAGCCGATGAAATGGAAGAAAGAGATCTCTGCGGAGGAGAAGGAAGAGGAGGAGGCCGAGGCCAAGGAGAAGAAGGAGCTCGCAAAGCGAATCCAGAAGGCTAAGACGGCTGCCCAGCCGACCATCAAGCTGTACAGGGGGCGCAACATCCACCGCCTACTCCATGATGACGTCGATGGACACAGACGCTGAATGGACGTGGCTGAAGGAGCACCCGAGGCACAAGACCGACCTACAGACCGCATTCGACGCTGCGAAGTCCAGCCAGGCGATGTTCTTCAAGAAGCTCCAGTCAGAGGGCGAGAAGGAGGTCCACAAGGAGATGAAGGCCGAAACCATCATCGAGGAGTACGAGAACATTACTACGACGACCGCCGGGCTCGTCCAAACTTTTCCTCTACCTCCTCCCTCTCTCTCCCCCCTGATCCCCCCTAGCTCTTAGGGGGATGAAGAGGAGGCGAGGGGGGTGAGGATGAGGAGCTAGGAGGAGGAGGGGGAGGAGGAGGAGGGGGGGAGGATGGGGGGGAAGGAGGGGGAGGAGGAGGAGGAGGAGGAGGAGGAAGGAGGGGAAGGAGGAACAACTCATCGTGACTCATCGCGAATCATCGCTAAACTCATCGCCCATCCTCCCCCCTCCCTCGCTTTTCCTTTCCTCCCTCCTCCCTCCTAGCTCCCTACTCCTCCTCCCTCTTCCTTCCTCCCTCCTCCTTTCTCCTCCCTCCTCCACCTCCTCCCTCCTCCCCCCTCCCGCCTTGAGGATGAAAGCTCCCCTGGGCAACTTGGCGGCGATGAGCAAAAAAGCTGAAGGACATGCGCGTGATCGATGAAAAGCACAAAGGGCACTAGCTAGGCATGCTAAGCGAGGGGGGGCATCCTTTGATTTCTTGTGATTTGTTGTCTGCCACTGGGAGCGCGGATCGCAAATGCGGGGCGCAGGAACGTCAGATTGCAATTTTAAGAGCAGGGCGTCGGCACGCAACCAACAACAACAAGGAAACTAAAACTCGCAAGGCCGAAATCAGGCCAGGGGTACCGGTGATTTTTGCGATGATTTTTTCGAGCGATGAGTGCCGATGAGTTTTCCGGAACCCTCTAAAAACACAAGTAAAACCATCATTTCTCGGCCAAGATGGAGCGATGAGTTCCGCGATGAGTACCGGTGATTGTTCTGGCCCCCCCCGCCCGCCAGGGTCCCACTCGAGTTTCTTTGGTCGAGGTGCCGATGCCCAGCGGTGCAATCCCTCTATACAGGCCCCCCCCTGAATCTGAATGCCTCGAGGCGAGTTTTCTGCGTGCCCCCCGACGTTTGTGCCCAGCGAGGCTTGGCAGTCCGCGCTGTGGCGGTGGGTTTCCGAGGCGCGCTCGGATTTCGGCACGTTCGGAGCGCAGACTGCTGGCGCCGCACGCTCGGGGAAGAGAAGATCAAGTGACGAGTGAGAAGGGAGTGGAAGAGGAGGGCGAGTGAGAAGAGAGCGGGGTGAGGAGCGAGGAAAGAGGAGGAACGAGGAGTGAGAAAGGGGAGGGCAGAGGAGTGAGGAGTGAGGAACGAGAAGGCCTGGAGGAACCAGGGGGGAGTAAGTAAGGGGAGGGGGCCTCAACAGGAACAGTGTGTTGGGAAGCGCCTCGCTGATCACATAAGTACAGTCAAAACCCAGTCCGATCTTCGAAGGCCTTGCATCCTAACCTAGGTCGTCCTTCCGACGCGTCCAAGGGCCTTGCATCCTAACCTAGGTCGCCCTTGCCATCCATGCATCCTCACCTCGCAAGTGTCCAGATAACTTTGCATCGCCCGCCCCGTTCGCGCAGCCATTCCCAAGCTGGGAAGACATTCGCGTTCAAGATTCCCGCCCCATAGTTTTGGGGAGCAGCTCCCCCCCGCAGCCATGGGCCCCTGGGCCCGACAGAGATGAAGGGCCAATTTCGGAGGGGCGCGAGAAGGCTGGAAAGAACCTCGCGGAGGAGGAAATTATAGATCACTACCTTGCAGGCCGCACAGTGTCCGCAAGATCAGTCTGCTTGCTTTGTAATTACGCTTCGACAGCAGGAGTGGTTGCCGCGAGACCATTCAGATTGAACCCCAACTCCCAATCAGGAAAATTCCAGGCCAAGGTTGACAGAGCCCTCGGATTCGAGAAATTCGATAATAACCTATACGAGATGGACAGACCTGAGATTTCTAGACACGGTGACAGCAGAAACCCGCAGACTACTGCGACGATGCCGCCTCGCGAGGCGATCTTTAGAGAAGCGCATAACAACCCCGAGATCCTACATAGGTGGAGGGAGAGCGTCAAAGATGCAGAGTCAATTGAAACTTACGAGAATCACCCAGTGGTAAAACATGCCACGCCTGCAGAGCGAGAGCGGATACTCCCGCTGGCGCTATGCCAAGACAAAACGCCATATGCAAAGAGGGAATCATTTTTTGGCTCGACATGCCATCTGCTTAGCAGCAATAAAGAACATTTGGTTACGTGCTTGAATACTGGTGACCTCTGTGGGAGTTCGAATGCATGTGGCTGCTCACGTTGGTGCTCATTTTACCCGTTATTCCAGATGATTCGGTGGTCAGTAGTTGCACTGGCACGCGGGCGTTTCCCAGGTCGACGCCACGACGATCGGGAATGGCTCGATAGCGACAGTGACCGAAAAGCAACAGCGAATTTGGACGGGAAGGGGAAGGGATGTGCCAATGATGCAGCTATTGTTTTCCATTCCCCAATCACGCGGCCCCCGCGTGCTCGCCATGCCCCAAGAATGCATTGCCAAGACGCGCGCGCTAGCTTCATGTGTGTAGTAGTTGCTGTTTGGAGGAGGAGGAGGAGGAGGGGAACTAGGAGAGGAGGAGGAGGGCGTGGAGGGCGAGCAGGAAGAGATGAGGACGGGGCAGCGACGAAGCAGAGAAGAGGGGGGGGAAGGAGCAGCAGCAGCAGGAGGCAAAAAGGAGGACAACGAGGAGGGAGGAGGGGGGGGGGAGGAGGAGGAGGAGGAGGAGAAAGAGGCGGAGGAGGAGAACGGGGAGGAGGGAGGCTGGAAGCGACATCAGAGAAGGAAGGGCATGGGAGGACACGGGTTTCAAAGCAATCGTGGTGGAGATCAAAGTGGACTGGCCAGAGCTGACAACAGGAATGGGATTCACTACGTGCGCTTCGAATGCGAACCCTTGCTTGCTCTGTGCCGTGCCCAAATCCCAATTGA
>CAUYUJ010005669.1:966198-1097229 GCA_963575745.1 Prorocentrum cordatum | reverse complement strand
GCGCAGCGAAAGACCGCCTTGCAGTGAGTTGCTCGGCCCAATCGAGCTGATGGGTCTCGTCCATCCTTCCCTCCACCCGCCCCTCCCCCCCCCCCCCGCCCCTCCATCCCTCCATCCCCGCTTCCACCCCTCCCTCCATCCCTCCATCCCTCCATCCACTTTCCGTCCTGCCCTCCCCCCACCCTTCCCTCCACCCCCCTATCCATCTGATCTTGCCCCCGACCCATTCCATGCAATCACGCGCCTGCCATCGCGAGTGCGCCCAAACGGCCACTAAAAAGGCGCGCGATGCAGATGCCGACAACAGGCGCGCAGCTTCCTGAGCCCGTGGGCTCAAAGTAGTTCCCAGGCTCCATGTGGTCTAAAATGACGGGGGCCCAGCCTTGAAGTTTGACCCTCTCCTGTGGCGTCAAAAAACGGCCGAGCACGTCTGGGGCCCCTGGGGCAAACAACCACAAGTACCTGTTGCGAGAGGTCAAAGACGGTACAAGGCCGTCCGCTCGCATCTGCGACAGCCCGTCTCGCTTCGGGCCCTTACTCAAATCGCACACGACAATGCGCTCAGGCACAACGATGCTCTCGGCTAGCGCTTTGTAGCTGGCCAGATTCTTTCGCGTGCTGTCAGTCAGGGTCCTAATCTTGACGGGCCGTGCCGTTTCGTCCAACAATTGCCACAACGTCAAGAGCTCAAGCGAAAACGTCTCTGGCGTGGTCTCGGGCACAGGGGCGCGGAACAGCGTCGCCAAACGCCCGCAGACATGCAGGCGCGTCCGAACTTGCGGCACGCCCATGTCGTAACTCGACACGGTCCATGTGAACACTTCCCAGCTCTCACCTAGGCTCTCAGACAGGAACAACTCTACATCTTCCAGGGGGGAGCTGCTGCACTTGCGCGGGATATCGGCCAGGCGGGGGGCCGCTTCAATCATGAAAGCCTCAAGTTTGCTGCCCTCACGCACGGCCTGGGACACGATAATCCTGAGGGTCGCCGCGAACTCTTCGGCATGCGGGTCATCCCACGCAATTCCCTTTCCTAATTTCGAGAGTGGCGGTGTCTCAGGGGCAGCAAACACGAACTGCACGAGGAAGAACGCATCGTCCTTCATCTGTAGAGGCCCGCGTCTGTATATACTGCCACCCCCGCCACCCTCCCCCCTCTGCTTTTACAGTTTAACATGTATTACACATGCACGCATAGGTGTATGCATATCTCGATCCCGATATCTATATATATATATAGACATGCGACGCCATGTTTATACCTGCACCTATACTTATATACGCATACCCATGCCACCTCCCCGAGGCCTATGCGATCGCACGGGCAGGCAGCCTCCGCGAGGACTTCTGAACGACTCCGAGCGCGATGCGACCGTGCAGCCCCCGTGCCCCCCCCCCCCCCCGTTTCCTCCTCGCCCCCCCTTGCCCGCCCACCAGTTCCGCTCCCCTCATTCGTCCGACATCCGTATCCTCGTTTTCCGCCTCGCCCACAGGCCATACACCCCAAAACAACATCCTTACTGAAATCCATCGGGATGAAAACGTAGCCGTCGCCATCGGAGTTGACGAAGTCGGCCGTGCGGCGCATTGGATGACCAGTCGACGACCACCCAATGACCATTCGATGACCATTGGGCGACCATTCGGTGACCATCCGATGGCCGTTCGGTGACTGTTGGATGATCAGTCGATGACCATCGGATGACCATCGGGTGACCATCGGATGACCATCGGGTGACCGCCGCCCGATGACCATCGGATGACCACTATGGGCCTTGGTCGTCGATTTCTCATTCCCCAAGCAGTGCTTGCTGGACACATTTCGGGCGTAGTGAATGAGGCTGGGCTGGGCTGGGTCTGATTCAGGCTTGGTGAAGTGACTGGGCTTGACATTTCGGGCGCAGTCCGAAAGCGTATCTCGCGGCGCCCCTCGGCGTCCGAGAAAAAAAAGTTCCGCCCTTCGGCATCAGAAAATATCGGTGGCGTTGCGCGCCAATGTCGCGACCAGCCCTGAGCTGACTTGCAAAGTTCTGGCCAAAAGTAGCTTGACATATGCAGCTGCGAGTGCCGCGAGGGAGGTGGCACGCAGGGCGGGCAAACTCCGAGTAGCACGCGAGGTAACGCCTTCTGGCACGACACTCGTCAGGGGTGCTGGCGCATGCGAAGTTTGCCAGTGGGGCTTTCGGTGGAGCTCCTTGGGCCACGGACGGGGCGCACCAAAATGAAGCGGCGGTGCCATGCGGACCTTCCCATCTGCAGTGGGGTCTTCGGTGGAGGGGTGTGCCAACATAAGGCGGGGCGTCATGCGGACCTGCCCTTGGGGCCTTCGATGGAGCTCACTGTTGGATCCGCGAACCGTGCGATGAGTGCGCCAAAATGGGGCGGTCGTGCCATTCGGTGGGGCTCCCCATGTGAGGCCACTAACCGTGTGAGGGGTGCGGGGCCGCGGCGCCATGCTGACCCTCCCACTTGAGCCTTTGGTGGACTAACCGTGTGAGGGGCGTGTCAACATCTAGCTGCGGTGCCATGCTGACCTTCCCGCTGGGGCCTTCGGTGAGGAGGCCGCGAGTCGTATGAATGGGGGCGCTGACATTGGCGCGGTGGCGCCTTGGGCCGCGAGCCGTGTGAGGAGTGAACCAACATGTGCATCGCGCGCATGCGAACCTCAGTGAGGCATTCGGCTGAGGTTCCCATGGGGCCAAGACCTGCGTGTCATGCTGACCCCCCCCCCGCTGGGGCCTTCGGTGGGGCTACCCAAAATAAGGCGGCGGTGCCATGCGGAACCATCCATTGGGGCCTTCGGTGGAGCACCCTATTGCACTTGCAGGCCGCGTGAGTGGTGCGCCAAAATGGGGCGGCGGTGCCACGCGGATCCTCCCACTGAGGCCGTCGGTGAAGCTCACTGTGTGAGGGGTGCGCCACCATTGAGCGGCGGCGTCATGCGGACCCCCCCCCCCTCGCTTGGGCACTCGGTGGGGGTCCCTATGGTGCCGCGTGTGCCAACATGAAGTGGCGGTGCCATGCGGGCCCTCTCGCTGGGGCCTTCGGTGGAGCTCTCTGTAGGACCACGAATCTACTGGTGACGTTAACAGCGATGATGATGCAGATGATGGTGATGGTGACGATGGTGGTGGCGGTGCTGACGGCCATGATATTGAGGATGGTGGTGATGATTGTGACGATGATAATGACGATGTTGAGGATGGCGACGATGTTGATGCTGATGGCGATGAAGACGATGATGTTGAAGATGGTGATGGTGATGAGGCTGATGGTAAATATGACGATGCTGGTGATGCTGCTGACGACGATGTTGATTATGACGATGATGCTGTTGATGAGGATGAGGAGAGTTATGTTGCTGCTGATGACGATGATGATGATGATGATGCTGATGCTGCTGAGGATGATGTTGTTAATGATGATGCTGCTGATGATGCTGATTATGCTGATGGTGCTGGTGATGATGATGCTGATGATGCGACGAATGGGGATGGGCAGCGAGAGGTGAGTGACGCGGGGCACTGTCTATTCAAAACGAGGGCCCACCACCGCAAGATGATTGAAAACAAAACACTCCTCTTTGACTGCGAGCGTGGCAGCGTCCATCCCGCAGCTGAGGTTCAGCATGGCGAGCTCGGGGGTGCCACCCGCCAAAATAGTCTTGCCGACGTCCTGGCGGACTGTGGATCTATCGGCTCGGGGTGGGGGGGAGGGGGGAGGGATGTGGAGGGGGAGGGGGGGTCGAGTCCTGCCAATCGCCAGGGACGATATTCTCGGGGAGCCTGCGTGTCTTCCTGAAGCTGTACTGGGTGGTCGCGCCCCGTTTCCCCATGGGGCGGAAGGGCCCGCTCCCCTGCGCGAGATGGGGGGAGCCTGACGCGCCCAAGTGAAACTCTTGGGCCACCGCGCAGCGGCGGCGACGGCGACGCCGACGACGACGACGACATATGGAGCCCAGGAGGGGCCCATGATTGACATGAACCCCAAGAGGGGTCCAAGGACCCGAGGGCGCAACATATGGCGCAACCAAGCTCGGCGGCGGCGCAACATATGGCGCAACCAAGCTCGGCGGCCAAGGGCGCAACCGATACCGCAAGAACCGAGAAGTCTGTTGAGCCCGCGGAGCGGGCTGAGGGGCTCACAAGAGCCAGCCTTGAGGCTTCAGCCTCAGCACGACGGAGCCCAAAGGCCCAGACCCGCCTTGCTGACACCGAGGCACCACGACCAGCCCTTGCAAGCAGGGGGGGCGCGGGCCTCGCGTCGACGTCGGCGTCGACGGCGATGGAGATGGCGGCGGCGATGGCGGTCCCCCCCGTGTCTCTATGCACCAGGGATGCGTCGACTTATAAGTGCGAACAGTCCGTGGGTGTTGCCACCGACCCTCCACCTCCCACTCCGCCTCATAAGTTCCACCCGACCCTCCCCCCTCGTCACAAGACTGCGAATGCAGACCTGGAATCGACCAGTGGCAGGAGCCGAATTCTCTCGAATATCGAACGCTCCCACGTCGACCGATGAGCTGCTGCGGCAACCCCAGCTAAGACTAAGTTTAAACTTTCATCGTGAAGCGTGCTGTATGTTCTTGGGTTGCCGCATTCTGGTATTTTCAATGTCATATGCACCCACATGTGCGCCTTCGGGAGATAGCCCCCGCCCACATCGCCCATGAGCGCCAAATGGCGCAGACGCAGAAACACGAGGCGATCGTACTTAGCGGGTTCCACGTGATGCGGGGACTCCTTGAGAATTCTAGCGTATTCTAACAAGCACTCGCCAGCATTCATCATAACTTTCGCTCTGACCATTCTGGCGCCAGACGTCCTGCAGAACTCTACCGCCCAACGGGTCAACACGCCAGTCTCCGCCGCCTTGGTCTTCAAGGCAGGCGCAGACCGCGTGCCTAGCATTTTCGGGGTGAGTGTGCGAATCTGATAAGAGAGTGGCACAGCATTCTCGGGATCTTGGGCCCAGTTTTTGAAATCGTTCAACAATCTCCTGCACGCCAGTTCCTCACGCTCCTCTTTGGTCCCTTCGATGCCCCATATATCTTCCCCAATTGCAGTTATCAACACTTCAAATGCATATCTAGCATAGATTCCCAAGTATAATGTGTGCAATGTGTCGGTGTGAAGAACTGTCTCTGGGCTCACCCCCACTTCCGCGCAGAAAAGCGGATTCCTACGGAGCAACCTGTCCATCAACCGCCCTTTCGGGTCTCGGTGACAGCGCCAGAAAGAACACGCGAACGGCAGGGCCTTAGTGTGCACTTCCGATGTGTCCTGAAGAGTGAAGCCCGGGTCGAGACGATCCCACTTGTTCAGTTTTAATGCGGGTACGTTTTTTGGATCACCAGCCCATTGCCTTTTCTTCGCTTGTCATATTTCAGCCCCCCTCGTCTACGATAAGCTTGCGTATGTTCTCGGTGTCAACGTCCATGATGATCTCACATGTTTGACAAGCGTCGTCGTATGTGTTGGCAACCTCCCCCCAACCGTGACCGCCCGCGCACACGTGCGAAAAATCAAACATCGTTTTCTTGTACAGGAACAATACAGACACGGCCTCCGATAGGATTGCCACGTGGGGAATCCGAACTTCGTGCAATACTCAGACCAATCCCCCTTCACTTGGCACAACAGAAAACGGGCAACGCACTGAGGGCTCGAATAATGCAAGCGCCCTGACACAGACTCTGGAGCAAAAACCTCCCCATCCCACCGCTCCCGCGGACGAACGCCTTCCGCCGCAGCCGTGAACGACCACTTTAAATAATTCATGACGCTCCATAGTGTGTCCCAATCTTTGCACCCGCATTTGCAGAGCTCACGCTTAGATATCACTGCTAAAAGGTGCCGTCGGGTCGTGCATAGATTGTAGCAGGTGAACACTATTACACTATCAGCCCGACCTGGGCCGATGCTCCTGGTAAATTTCACCCCGTCTACATACAGCGCCACGGGAAAGACAGGTCGCTCGTCGCGATCACGGTGCCTGTGCGGGTGCCCCTCAAAAGTGTGAGCCCAATCCCCAGGGCTAGGGTTTTCCAGAGGCGCGCCATCATCGTACATTCTCTCCAATTCTGCGTTCAACACCTCGTGGGGCGGAGCCATCAACGTAACTTTTGAGCTGCGAGACCCTTTAGAAGATATTGGTATCGTGATTTGGTGCAACTCGGGGGCACCCTCGGCTGAGGGCAAATGTTGTTTTAGATGTTTGCTGAACTCTCCACTTGCGGACTCTGGGCTTTTCGCGTATCTGGAGAGTGAATCGCTTTTCACACCAGCTTTGGTAGCCCAATCACATGCAATACAAAACGCCTTTGCAGATAATGACCCAGCCGCATAAAGTCTCAAAAGGTGCTCCTCCAAGCCGCTGGCGCCATCTGCAATGGCGTCCTCGTCATCGCTGGGCTGCTCCCATGTGAAGACTCGGCCTGCTGATGCGCTGGACGAGGATCGCTTTCGCTTCCTCGGCATCCCAGGAAAATGAAACGCCCTCGGGCCAAAGCAGCTACAACGGCGACGATGGCGACGACGCCGTTGGGGAGGGCGCCGCGGGCCACTTCGCAGACCCCTCCCCCCAGTTAACCCATGAACATTTCAAGCCGAGGGCGACCGTGGCGACGAACAAGCTCCGTCAACTCGAGTCTTGATTAAATCAGAAGGGGGAGAGCGGGGCGATGTGGGAGGCGAGTCTAGATAGCGTGGTTCCTCGGCCTCCTCATCCTCCATCTCCTGCTCCTCTTCCTCATCATTGCCCCCCCTCCCCTCCTCATCCTCGCCTTTTCCTACTCGACCTCAGCGCCCTGCCCCCCCCCCTGGGCCGCCCCGAGTAGAACTAGGCCCGCTCTGGACCTGGCCAAACCTCGGCGGCGCCCCTCAGCCTGGGCCCGCGCGAAGGGGGGATGTGGCCCCCGCGCACCGATTAGCACACTTACACGTGCATTTAGGGGTGACCATCGATGACCATCGGATGACCATCGGATGACCATCGGATGACCGTCGGATGACCATCGGATGACCATCGGATGACCGTCGGATGACCATCGGATGACCATCGGATGACCACCGGATGACCACGCCAGTTTATTCTGGGGATTGGAGGATGTCTCGAGCGGGAGCGTCGGGATGCCCACCGATGACCGTCGGATGACCGTCGGATGACCGTCGGATGACCGTCGGATGACCGTCGGATGACCATCGGATGACCATCGGATGACCGTCGGATGACCATCGGATGACCGTCGAGTGACCCCGAGCAGATCACGCGATTGAGCAGCGAGTTTGCGTTTGTGGTTGGTTGTGACGCCGTTTTTTTTGTGGTTTCCTAGCACTGCGGCATGTTTCTCGCCGCTTGCTCGCACACATTTCGTTCCCCAGACGCGGGCCAGGATCGGAAACAGCAAATCACGGGAATGAACATCGATTCCAGAGGGTCCCGAGGAGGAAGGAGGAGGACACGGAGGTGCGTTTTCCGCCTGCTGTTGTGCCACCAAACGGGCACGGAGCGCTACGGCGCCCCGTCTCTGAGGTTGGCGCTCGAGCGGGGGCCACTCCCCAACGCATGCACGGGCCGACTCTCGTGTGACCCCGTCCCCACGTGGTCCCTCGAACACACGCGAGTCGCTGGCCCATGCATCCTGGGCCACCCGCCTGCTAGCTACGTGGCCAGCTGGCGCCCTGAAAGTGGTGAGTGCGGCCTCCTTGCACGGCCTAGTCACTGTCGCTGTCCTCGGCGATGCTGTTGATCTTCGCGCGGATCTCGTCCAGCTTCCCGAGGGCCTCCTGCAGCTTCTCCATCTCGGACATCGTGTGCCTATCGTCGGGGTTCACCTGCGTCATGTCGCCGAGCGTCAGCGCCAACTTCAGGCCCTTGTTCTCGTCGAGCAGCTGCTGCACGTAGTTCAGCGCCCCCTGCAGCCTGCCCTGGAACTTCGGGGTGTCCGCCCACTTCTTCATTGGGCTGTCCTGCTGCTGGATCTTCGCCATGAGAGAGTTGGTCTGGGTCATCGCGACGCTGTACTTGCCCACCAAGTCAGTCAGCATCTTGGCAGGTGCCTTCGCCTTCTGCTTCGCTTTGCCCTTGGCCTTCGCCTTGGCCTTGCCCTTGGCCGTGGGCTTGGCCGCGGGCTTGGCCGCGGGCTTGGCCACAGCTGCAGCCGTGCCCGCCTGCCCTGGCTGCTGGTGCTGCTGCTGGTGCTGCTGCTGCTGCTGCTGCTGCTGCTGCTGCACGTGCTGCGCAGGCAGCGCTGCACTCGACTGCCCAGGCTGGGCCTGCGCCGCTGCCGAGGGCTCTGTGCCCCCCCCCCCTGCTCAGCGTTGTTGCACTCCCGCTCCGACCGAGACCACTTCTCCGTGTTGATTGTGTCCTCGCCGTCTTCGATGTGCTTGAACTCGATCCTCTTGCTGCGCTTGCTGATGCGGACCCACTTGCGCCCCTTCTTGATGCAGTCCTGCGCGATGTTGACCGCGCCCTCGATAACCCTCTTGTTCGGGAAGGCCCCGCCGCCCTGCTGCTGGATCAGCTGGTCCATGTTCATCCACTTGGCGCGCGCCCACGAGGTCTGGGCCTTCTCGGTGGTGTGCTTCCGCTTCTGCATGTGCGAATCGAACTGCTCCTTGGCCCAATTCTCCCGCCACGTGGTCTTCTTGTCGTTGCTCATCGCTTCGTATTTCTCGAACTCGTCCTGGTTGTTCTTCAACCAAGTCTTGAACCGCTTCCCGATGGCCGATCCTGCGGGCACGTCGAAGCCCTCGTTGGCACACGCCTCCAGGACCAACTCCCTGGACCTCTCCAGCTTGGCCCTGGCCTCCTTCTGCTCATCTGTCAGCTCCTGCTCGTCGTCCTCGCCGTCGCTCTCGAAGTGGCCGCGGCTGCCCTCGGGAGCCAGCAGCGACTGTTGCAGGAACGCGTTCATCAGGAAGGCCTCGGAGTCCACCGCGTCGGTGCAAGTGATGGCCACTGGCACGGGCACCCTGTCAGCCTGGCTGGCTGCCCAAGAGGGCTGGTGGGGGGTGGGGAGGGTGAGGAGGAGGACGAAGGGGAGGAGGAGGAGAGGAAAATGAGGAGAATGCGGATGAGGGGGGGGTTGAGGAGGAGGTTGGGAGCGACGGGGGTACCACCCCCCCCCCGCATGTTTAGGAAACGTCGAATCCTCGTCGGTCGACTCCTCGTCGGTCGGCACTTCGACGCTCATCGCGTCCTCGTCGATCGGCGCCTCGACCCTCATCGCGCCCCCCGCTGTCGGGTCGGGATGCATGTCGACCTCGGCGGGTTCGGCCTCGCCAGCCGATCCCCAGGGACCCGGGAGGCCGAACGTGGCTGACGGTGCGTCGACGTCGCCCCAGTCGATATCGGGCGGGCCAATGCGGGGAGACAGCGGCGGGGAGACCGACCACTCCTGGAGAGGAGCATCCGATGACCCTCCGATGACAACCCGATGACCATCGGATGGCCGTCCGATGGCCGTCCGATGACCATCGGATGACCATCGAATGACCGTCCGATGGCCGTCCGATGACCATCGGATGACCATCGGACGACCACTTGTGTGTCTCTCTCTCTCTCTCTCTCCCCCCTCTCTCTCTCGTCTCTCTCTCTCCTCTGTCTCTCTCTCTCTCTCTCTCTCTCTCTCTCCCCCCTCTCTCTCTCTCTCTCTTCCCCTCTCTCTCTCTCTCTTTCGTTTCGGAAGCCAGAAGCCTCTGTGGGCTCGGGCGCTTCGGGCTCCATCTTCTTCGTCTCGGCCGCCGTGGCGGCGCCCGCGCCGCCGCCCTCGCTCGGGGCCGACACGCCGTCGCCGCAGAGCTCCGCCTACGGGCGGCGAGTCGCCGTCGTCGACCCCAAACAGTGCGGACCCCAACGCAATGTGAACCCCCAGCGCGGACCCACAAACAGTTCTAGATAGTGTGCACCCTACGGCGGGCTGCAACCTACGTGCAGGAAACAATACTTTCCAGACCCGAGTGGCTGGAACAGAGTTTCGCCTTAACGCGAAACTATGTTCCAGCCCGTGTGGTGCTCATCGGGTTGTCGACTATTTGATGTGCGTGACAGCCTATGTACATATACATGTACATCTAGGTTTTGTTGTTTATCCCCCCATACCGTTGTCTGGCAAACATCGCGCGTTAGTTACAAACATTAGTTGTGCCCTACTCGAACAACAAACGCTGGCCTTCTCAGGCCCTCTTGGGCCTACCCACTCGCGACCAGGATGAGTGGCGACGGCGGTGATATGACTACCTCGTCTCGGGGGCTACTCCGAATCCGATGGCGGCGGCGGGAGGATCCTGCCCTTCTTGGCAGGCGGGCTCGGGGCATTCGACGGCGCAGCCGCGCCAGCAGCGGCATCTGCCTGCGCAGCGCAAGGTTCGGGAGATGCCACCGTGCCCGCGGGCCGCCTCTTGGGGGTCGCCAGCACGGACTCGGCCTTGGCCACGGGCGGCGCAGCGGGCTGGGGTGCTGGGGCGCCGTGCATCATCGGCTTCTTCTTCACGCCCGCGGCCTTCATCATCGGCTTCTTCATCTCGCCAGCGCTGCCCGTGTCCCCACGCTTCGCCATGTAGTCGACCTTCATCTGCTTGGCCTCCGCCTGCGTCAGCTCGCCGTCGCAGTACTTCTTGGCCACTGCGTTGCACCACAAGGTGCACTTCCTCTCCCACTCGAGCTCGCCACCTGGATGGTGATGGAAGTTCTCGATGTTCATCTGGAGGAGCTGGGGGCTGTCAGACACCCTGATGCAGCAGAGGCGCACCTTGGGTTTCCCACTCGGTTGGCCCCACCGCATCTGCACCTTGACGTCCTCACCCAAGGTGCTCGTGCCGCTGAAGAGTTCGGCATCGATGCGAGGAATACCCGCAGACTTGGCCTTGGCAGGCTGCTGCTTCGGGGCTGCAGCCCCGCCTCCACTCCCGTCGACGTCGCCCTTGATCTTCTTGTAGTTAGCCACCGTCATCTGAGGGAAGACCACCTCTGTGCCGTCCTTGAAACTGCAGCCCACATTGTCGCTATCATCGGCGCCATGCTTCCAGCCCACCCGCACCGCCATCTCTGGGTGGTCGGTCTGCTTCGCGCCCTTCGGCCGCCTGCAGCCGATCACGTTCTCGTTGTCCCAGAAATAGTCGTACTCCACGTGCGCGTCTGACGCGGCTGCAGGCCGCCTCATGCCCACGTCAGTGGACTGGCTGTCGGTCACCGCTGGCTTCTTGCTGATGAGCGGCTCGCCGTCATCGCCTGAAGCGTCGACTTCGCCGTCGGGCTCGAACTGGCTGTCGTTCTCCTCCTCTACCTCCTCCTCCCCGTCGTCGCCTTCTTCGAAGCCGCCGTCGATGGGATCGAAGCCTAGCTGCCTGAACCAATCTGGAGCCACGTCGCGCTTGACGCGGCACTGCTGGACGCGGCGGCAGATGCCGCGCATTCGCTTGCCCATCTCTGCGCCCACTCTTTCCTCTCGCGCTTGCTTCGAAACTCGAAGCCGTTGTGCTCCTCCGACGACAGCACCATCAAGATCTCTTCCATGGTGCTCTTCGTGATGCCCAGGTTCGGCGCCACCTTGATGAGCTTCTTGAACAGCGGCGCGAACTTGACGATCGCGGCCTGGCAGATCGGGGCCTCCTGATGTTGTTGCTGTACTTCAGGAACGTCGGCGTCGTCGCGTACGGCTTCAGGGCCGCGACGCCCTTCTTGACGTCCACGTCCTTGGCCATCGGCGCACTCGCCGCGCCTGCGCCTCCGACGGCGCTGTCCGCGCCCGCCCTCGCCAGATCCGAACCACTTGGCTGGGGCCTAAATGGCTACTGAAGAACCTCACCGCTTCGGCCAGTCCAAACGACGAGCATAAATCGGCCGTGGCCCCGCTCTAGGCCCCGTCGGCGTGCTCGGTTTCGCCGTTGTCGTTGTCGACGTCGTCGTAGTCGTCGTCGCCGTTCGTCTTGGGCCTCGTCCTCATCGCCCTCGTACTCCTCCCCGTCCGATTGGTTGCGCCATGCGCCCTCGGCAGCTGATAATAGGAGGGTCGTGCCATAGGTTGCATCCCTCGGCCGCCGAGGACGAAACTGGCGCGTTACCTGCGCGACCAGCCAGTCCAGTCCTGCCCAGTCCTGTCCAGCCCATGGGCTGGACAGGACTGCGCGAGATACACATTCGGACTACGCCCGAAATCACGCGGGGCGGGCGGGGGAGGAAGACGACCAGAGTGCACCGGGAACGCGTGAATGATGCTGCAATGCACCCGCGCTCCACATGAGTTGGTTGAGACCCAGCCTTCAGTGCAAGCACCGTCTGGGGTCAGAGACCTCACCAAACCTAAGTGCAAGCACTGTTTGGGGTGTGAAGGCTTGAGCGCCTGGGAGGTGCTCATCGAAGTCCTAAGTGCAAGCACTGTCTGGGGAAACCGAACTCGACGATCACGACGACAACGATGGCGACGCCGACGCCCGCCTTGCGCTTGTCGTTCGCCTCTGCCGCCGCCGCAGCATCCGCAGCGTCCGCCTGCGGGATCGCGGGAGGTGGGCGAGGAGGAGATTAGCTAGGTGATGAGGGGGAGGAGGATGGGTGAGGAGGACGGGGGAGGAGGAGGATGAGAGGGATGGCGAGGATGGGGATGAGAGGGGAGGGTGGGGGGTGGGGCATGTATGGCGAGGACGGTGAGGAGGATGGGGAGGTTGAGGAGGAGCGGGGGGCGAGGATGGGCGAGGAGGAGCATGAGGAACGATCTGAGGAGAAGGGGTCCCCACCCCTCCTAGTCGTCGTCGGTCGTGCCGTCCGACGACGTGGGGGGCGGGGTCGGCGCGCGGCCACTTCGGAGGGGCGTGGGGGGAAGGAGGAGGGGGCGGAGGAGGATGAGGATGGGGAGGAGGAAGAGGAGGAGGGGGGGGAGGAGGGCGACGACGACGAGTGCGATGCGCCTCCAGCATCGCCGCCGCCGCCTCTGGAACGCCGTCGCCAGGGCCGCGATGGCGCTTCGGGCGCGGCGACTGGGGGCCCGAGTGTCTTATATAACCATATCGCTCCCTCTCTCTCGTTCTCTCGCTCGCACGCTCGCTCCCTCTCACTCTCGTTCACTCTCTCTCTCTCTCTCTCTCTCTCTCTCTCTCTCTCTCTCTCTCTCTCTCTCTCTCTCTCTCTCTCTCTCTCTCTCTCTCTCTCTCTCTTTTTTTTTGTTTTTTGTTTTTTTTCTCTCTCTCTCTCTCTCTCTCTTTCTCTCTTTCTCTCTTTCTCTCTTTCTCTCTCTCTCTCTCTTCTCTCTCTCTCGATCTCTCTCTCTCTCTCTCTCTCTCTCGCGCGCTCTCTCTCTCTGCCGTTCCCCCCTCCTCTTTTTTCTCCACCCCCCCTCCTCCCTCTCCGCCGCCTCCTCCTCATCATCATCATCCTCCTCGCCCTCACCCCTCCCTCTCATCCTCGCCATCATCATCATCACCATCGTCGCCATCATAAGCAGCAGCAGCATCAGCTTCTTCCTCCTCTTTTCATAGCCCTCCCCCCCCACCCCCCCCCCCCCCCCCCCGCCCCCCCCCCTCCGCCCCCCCTCGAAACACAACGCCCTGGCGACGGACCCAACACTATGCAGGCCGCGCAAACTCCGAGTGGCGCATGAGACACGGCCTTCTGCCACGAAGCGCGTGAAAGGCGTGCCGACATGAGTCGGGAGGGCGCATGCGAACTTTGTCGTTTGGGCTTTCGGTGGGGCTCTCGACGGGGCCATGCTGACTGTTCCGTTGAGCCGTCGGTGGGGCTCACCATGTGGCCACAGGGTTGCGGCGCGCCATGGGCGGCAGTGTCATACGGATATTCCCATTGGGGCCATCGGTGGAGCCGCCGTGTGAGTGGCGTGGCGAGCTGAAGCGGCGGTGTCATACTGACCCTTCCGTTGGGGTTTGGGGTGGAGCTCCTATGGCGCCGCGGACCGTGTGAGGAGCGTGCCGAAATTGGTGTGGCGGCGCCATGCGAGCGCAGCCACTTGGGCCGCGACGCGTGTGAGGCGTGTACCAAAATGGGCGTCGGGCGCATGCTGACTTGGTCATTGGGGCATTCGGCGGTGGCACCATGCGGACCCTCACTGGGGCTTGCGGTGGAGCTCTGGACCCGCGAACCGCGTGGTGGTGCCATGCGGGCCCTCATTTGGGCCTTCGGTGGGGCCCCCTGAGGCCACGAACCCTGCGAGGGATGCGCCAACATGATGCGGCGGCGCCATGCGGACCCTCCCACTGGGGCCGTCGGTGGAGCCCTATGGGGCCACGAACCGTGTGAGTGGTGTGGCAAACTGAAGCGACTGTGCCATGCGGACTCTTCCGTTGGGGCTTTCGGTGGGGCCCGCGGCGTGCCGAAGCTGATGGCGCGACGGCAACAGAAATGATGATGTTGACGTTGGTGATGATGACGGTGATGGCGATGATGCTGTTAACGATGATGAGAATGATGACGGTGTTGATATTGATGATGATGATGCTGATGCTGCTGCTGCTGATGATGCTGATGATGATGATGATGACGATGATGTCCCTGATGATGCTGACGATGGCCACGCTGTGGAAGACGACGGCGGTGACGATGGCGATGCTTGTGACGGCTATGGTGATGATGTTGTTATTGCTGATGTTGATGATGATGCCGATGATGTTGCTGATGAGGATGGCGATGGAAACACGAGTGTCCTGCAGCTCGCTGAGCGGCGCGGTGTCGCCCAGCAGCGCCGCCGCCGTTGCAGCGCCAGCGGCGAGGGCGCTCTCCTGTACTGAGGGCCACCATATGAACATCCGATGACCATCGGATGACCATCCGATGACCATCGGATGACCATCCCGATGAGCATCGGGTGGCAATCCGATGATCATCGGATGACCATCGGATGACCATCCGATTACCATCCGATGACCATCCGATGACCATCGGATGACCCGTCGATGACCATCGGATGACCATCCGATGACCATCGGGTGACCATCCGAAAACCATATCCCCCTCCTCCTCCTCCGCGAACCGTGTGAGGGGTGTGCCAAACTGAAGTGGCGGTGCCATGCGGGTCTTCCCACTGGGCCTTCCGTGAAGCTCCCTATTTTGCCGCGAATTGTGTGAGGGGTGCGCCAAAACGATGCGGCGGAACCATGCGGGCCCAGGACCTTGAATGGAGCTCCCTTGGCCCGCGAACCGTGTGATGGGTGCGCCAATTTGGGGCGGCGGTGCCTCCTTCTCCTCCTCCTCTCCTCCTCGTCCTCCTCCTCCTCCCCCTTCTCCTCCTTCTCCTTCTCCTCCTCCTCCTCCCCCTTTCTCCTCCTCCTCCTCCCCCTTCTCCTCCTTCTCCTCCTCCTCCTCTTCCTCCTCCTCTTCCTACAGTCCTGCACCGTCTGCGTCGCCACGCCGACGCCGTCGGACCAGCTCGCCACGCGGAGGAGGAGGAGGAGAGGAAAGTGGGGGAGACTAAAGAAGGAGAGGAATATCAGGAGGTCCTGCGACGCCCAGCCCCGCGCCTCGGCGGCGCGCAGGGCCTGGTGCCGCTTGGGCGCCTGCTGATCCTATAGGAGGCCCGTCAAATCCTTCTCCTCCTCGTCCTCCTCCTCCCCCCCCCCCCCCCCCCCCCCCCCCTCCTCATCGATCTGGGCCGCGACGTGGCGTTGATGAGGAGGATGGATGGCCTCAAGCACGTCCCTCCTCGTCCTCTTCTCCTCTTGTCCTCTTCTCCATTCTCATCTTCTCATCTTCTCTTCTCCTCCTCCTCCTCCTCCTCCTCCTCCTCCTCCTCCTCTCCTCCCTCCTCCTCCTCCTCCTCCTCCTCCTGTTCCTGCTCCGTTTTTCGGGCCCCTCGTCCTCGTCCTCCTCGACCTGCGAGCCCTGGCGCAGGGCTGCAGCTCGCAGGGCCATGCGAGCGCGCGTCGTGCGCCGCGCAGCGGCCAGGGGAAGGCCTCGAGCCGCGCTGCGTGCGCGCGAGCAGCGCGGCGCCCACGCCTTCCTCCTCTTCCTCCCCCTCCCTCCCCCTCCTCGTCCTCGTCCTCCTCTTCCTCCTGCTCCTCCTCCTGCTCCGCTCCTCCTCCTCCTCCTCCTCCTTCTCCTCCTCCTCCTCCTCCTCCTTCTCCTCCCCCTCCTCGCCCTCGCACTCCTCCTTGTGTTTCTTTTTTTTTGCAGGGGGGGAAGGCCTGGGGGCAGAAAAAAAGAGCGAGTGAGGGAGAGGAAAAGGATTTTCTGACGCAGCTCGGAATCCGAGCGACAAATACGTGCTCTTAAATCGGAAAATCGGAAACGGAAAAAGGGAACATCGGAAACGGAAAAAGGGAAAACGGAAATGAATACCGGCAAATCGTGGAAACACGTTTTCCAAAAAATTGGAAGAATAACCCCCTCTGGGATGTCAAAACATCATGTTGTTGTACGTGTATATGCATCGGGAATAAAAATTTGGGGACATAATGATGTTCCCAAAATTTGACCCTTTCAGACCTCAGGGCGTGGGCGCCGTCGACCCGGGCCGACGGTCGGCTGACGACGTGGAACGAGGAAACCCCGCTGCGCAGCTCGGCAGCCCTCCCGCGGCCAAGAGGCCAGCATGGGAGCACTCATCTGGGGCGCTGCTCTGAGCGGCGCAAGGGGAGCGGCCGCCGCGCCGTGGCGCGCGGCCGGATCGACGCGCTGGGCTTCGACGCCCTCGTCCGCGGGCAGAGCTCGCGCGCCGGACTTGCGCCCGAGGACTGCGCGACGCTATGCTTGGGCGGCGCGGGCGCGCGCCCCGGCCCCCGCCCCGCGTGGCTGCGCGCGACCCGCGCTGCAGTAATGGGCCGCGGTGGCGACCGACCCGCGAGGGCGCGTTCAAGCGGCAATCCGCATGGGGGGCCAACCGGGCCGCCCGACGGACCGCCCCTGCCCCCCCCCGCTCCCCAACCCCAATCAGAGCCCGGGGGTATCGCAGTGGCAGACGCCACCCCTGCCCACGACCCTGACATTCAAGCCGCGCCCCTGCCGCGCGACGCCCGGAAAGGCTCGGCGCGCGCCTGGCCTGCAACCAGGGCCACGACGAGCAGCCGCAAGAGACGGTGCGAGTTTGGGCGCGAGGAGTACTCGGGATTGCGGAGGGCACCCAAGATCAGCGTGCCAGGAGAGACCCGAACGCCGGCCCCCCAAACGGCGACGACGTACCACCCCCCCTTGAGTGCGCATGGAAGCCATTCGAGATGTCTCTGGGGTTTTGGCCCTCGCGGCCTTGGCGGCCTCGCTCGACTACAAGCGCGGTGGCGACGTGGAGCGGGGAAGCAGCGCCTCAGCCCACTGAGTCCCCGACAACTCCATCAGCGGAGCCTGCGGGCTGGGCGTTCACCGTGTGCATTCGGCTCCGCTGCCGACCTTTGCTCCTATGTCTTCTAGTGGTGAGGGGCATAGACGCAGCCCCGTCCGACGCTCATGCGCAGTGGCTCGACAGGGCATTAGCTGTCACCCCGCGCCCACTTTGCACCGCCGTCAGTGGGGCCCCGAGTAGTATACGTGACGAGCCGCCGATGCAGCCCCATGGGCCACTCGATCAGCCAACGATGAGATCCACCGTGAGATACCTGGCTGGGTTCATGACCGCCGACGCCCTCGACGCCCACCAAATTGCGGAGGCTCTCATCAATTCCCTCGCCGAGACGGTCAGAAATTCTAGGCCCCCGGCGCAATTCTGGCACCTCTCCCCCCCGTCCGACGACGCCCCCTGCCCCGTCAGCAGGGCCCCCCTTGCTACAGACATATCCTCCGCCATCCCATGCGGGCACCGCGCCCGCGTGGAGTGCCCCGCCAGGGGCCGCAGCTACCGGGCGCGTGAGGCGATGGACGTGACCGCTATGTAGAAGAAAAGACAATGGGGGCGCCGCGGCCCCTGCCGCCTGCATCATCGCCAACGTACCGCCTCCCTTAGCCAGGCACCGATGACCCATGAGGGCACCCGGCCCCCCCGAAAGCGCGGGCTTCCACCTTCCACCCCGGCCCACCCGCTGCCATTGGCGACCTGGGAGACGTAGTCAGAGTATTGGGACTTGCCATAACCGCCTCTTCTATCTTTTCAGCCGGCCACGCGGGCCGCCCAACGTCCCCGGCTGACGCGCGTCGCGCCCTCAGCCCACATGATCAGGTTGGCGTCGGCAGTCCAATGCATCTCATGAGGGGCAGGGCGCCGCAAACTCGCTCGCCGCAAACCCGCGGCAGCAGCGAGCGGGGCAGCCAGAGACAGACTCAGACGGCCCCCAGACCCCCCCTCCCCATGCCTCCCCGGGCCCGCCGCGCAGGGCCCCCAGGCCCCCCCGGCGCTGCCGACAGGCCGTGGGAACTGCCGCTCGTCGCACCCGACCGATGGGCAGTTATCGCAGCTCGCCGCCCCCAGCGCGCAGAGCCGACCGCCCCGGGATCCCGACCGGCACGATCGTTCCCGCCGCCAGAGAAGTAGGCGCTGCCTCGACTATTCCCCGCCGGCCCTGCATCGGGCAGCGAAGCCGAACGGGGCGACCTTGCCTCCGCCTTTCTCTGGGCCCGCGGCGCTCGAGCATCCGCGGCGCGCGCTCCCGGCCCATCGGCGAGCCAGGTAGGAGACCGACGGCGGCGCCCCCCCCCACCTTCCCGTGATCCTCTTGATCGACGCTAACGTGAGCAAGTTGGACAGTGCCATGGGCTCAGTCAGCGTCGACGGCGCTCCCTGCGCGCTGCTGGCTTTCGCCGTGGGCGGGGCCGCCGTTCTGGGGGGCCCAGATCCCGTCTCGCTAACGGCCAGCCCCCGCTCGAGATGGGGCCAGCGGGCAGCCTGCTGCGCGCGGGCCCGGCGCCAGTGGGGAGCCCCTTTCACCCGTGGCCGGCCGAGGGGGGATCAACGGCGGTCGACGGCGACGCGGCTTCGACCGCTGCCCCGAGTGCGAGCGAGCGCACGACTCGCATTGCGTAGACAGCCCCAACCCAGAGGTCGTTTGGATCTTATTATAAGAGTCGATGTTTTGTCATGTTGACGATATAAGATCACTCATATGTAGTTCTTTTTTTTGATATTATTTGTCATGCATATCATCATATATCATGCGTTATTTCCGTGCCAGTGACTAGGCTTCTGATGTATATGATATGAATTGTGCTTTTGATATGATTTGTGCCGTTGAAAAACCGTTTTGAAGACGAGCCGCCCTCCGTTCGAGCAACTTTGAAATCGAGGACGTCTCGAGCGAGAGCGGGGTCCGATCGGACCTCCAGAAGTTTCTCTTCCTCTCCTTCCTTCCTCCTCCTCCTCCTCCTCTCCTCCTCCTCCACCCCGTCATTTCCTCCTCCTCCGCCTTCTCGTCATCGTCCTCCTCCTCCCTCACCTTGTTTTCCTTATCCATCCCCTCTTCTCGTCGGCGCCTCCTCCTCCTCCTTCTCTTCTCATGTTGCAGCCGCTTGGTTCCATTATTTTTCGACCAGCAGAGGTCTGCACACGCGCGCGGGAGCGCATGGCGTCGAGCTCGGCTGCTGGCGGCAGCCAGGCTCTTCGCTCTTCCTCCTCCTCGTCGGCGTCGTCGTCGTCGTCCTCCTCCTCCTCCTTCTCCTCCTCCCCCTTCTCCTCCCTCCTCCACTCGCAGCCGCCGTTTCTCCTCCTCCTGCTCCTGCTCCTCCTGCTCCTCCTCCACCTGCTGCTGCTCCTCCTCCTCTTTTTCCTCCTCCGTCTCGTTATCCTCCTCCTCATTCCCCGATATCCTCCTCCTCCTCCTCCTCCTCCTCCTCCTCCTCCTCCTCCTCATCCTCCTCCTCCTCCTCCCCATCGGCACCCTTCACGACGGTCATCACGAAGGCGGAGTACGACAAGGAGATGGAGGAGGCGCTGCGCGTCGCGGAGGAGGCCCAGAAGGAGGAGGACCGCTTGAGGCTGGACGCGATCGCCGCCGACTTGCGGGCGGCGATCGCGATGGCCAGCGAGGGCCCGCCGCCGCCGCCGCCGAGCGGGGCGCGGGCGCACGCGGAGCGCCGAAGGGTCAATGCTCCTCTCCCGCCTCGCTAGCCTCCTCCTCCTCCCCCTCCCTCCTCCTCCTCCTCCCTCCTCCTCCTCTTCCTAATCCTTCTCCTCCTCCTCCTCCTCCTCCTCCTCCTCCTCGCCCTCCTTATCCTAATTTCGCTTTCCATCGCAGCCCCCCTCCATTCGGCATCCGCTAACGAAGAGACCTACTATATCGATATGTGCGATATCATGCTGGCGAAGCACAGGCTGGGGTACCCCATCACGTGGAAGCCGTACCCACTCGAGGTATTTTCTCGACCCATCGCCCCCCCCCCCCCCTCCCCCAACAAAAAAAACAAACAACAAAACTTTAGAGGCGCCCACCCCGAACATCATCAGCGATCTCGTCGTCGCGAACCCGAAGCGCCGCTCCATATCGACCAAGAGGGCGACCCTTATCGCGAAGATCGATTTCGTAAAGAGGTGGAGGCGCTACTCGAGGATGAACAAAAAAAGGATATCGTTTCCCGCCTCCGCCCCTCCTTCCTTTGATCCCCTCGCCCGCCCGTGCCCCCCAGCTAGGACGCCTTCTTCTCGGAGCTGCAGAGGCGCGAGGCGGAGCAGCAAGGCCCTCGTCCTCCTTCTCGCCCTTGTCCTCCTCCTTGTCCTCCTCTCCTCATTCTCTCGTTGTTATCCTCCTCCTCCTCTCTCTCTCTCTCTCTCTCTCTCTCTCTCTCTCTCTCTCTCTCTCTCTCTCTCTCTCTCTCTCTCTCTCTTCTCTCTCTCTCTCATCTCTCTCTCTCTCCATCTCTCTCTCTCTCTCTCTCTCTCTCTCTCTCTCTCTCTCTCTCTCTCACTCTCTCTCTCTCTCTCTCTCTTCTTTCCTACTCTCTCTCTCTCTCTCTCTCTCTCTCTCTCTCTCTCTCTCTCTTCTCTCTTCTCAGCTCTCTCTCTCTCTCTCTCACTCATCAAATCAAACTCCAACTCCTCACTCTCTCTCTCTCTATGCTCTCTCTCTCTCTCTCTCTCTCTCTCTCTCTCTCACTCTCTCTCTCTCTCTCTCATCTCTCTCTCTCTCTCTCTCTCTCATCTCTCTCTCTCTCTCTCTCTCTCTCTCGCTCTCTCTCTCTCTCTCTCTCTCTCTCTCTCTCTTCTCCTCTCTCTCTCTCTCTCTCTCACTCTCTCTCTCTCTCCTCTCGTCTCTCTCTCTCTCTCTCCTCTCATCGCTCTCTCTCTCTCTCTCTTCTCTCTCTCTCTCTCTCTCTCTCTCTCTCTCCTCTCTCTCTCTCTCTCTCTCTCTCTCTCTCTCTCTCTCTCTCTCTCTCTCTCTCGTTGTTCTCCTCCTCGTCCTCCTTCTCGCCCTCGCCACCCTCCTCATCCTCCTCTCCCCCTCCCCCTCCTCCTCCTCTTGTAGGCGTGATCGACATTCCCGATTCGCCACCGCGCCCGGGCGAGGGCGAGCTCGGCGCGTGGAACGAGGCGGACACGTCGACGGGCGCCCAGCAGCCGACGACGGGCATCCAGCCGACGGAGGGCGTCCAGCAGCCGACGACGGGCATCCAGCCGACGACTGGCGTCCAGCAGCAGCCGACGGGCATCCAGCAGCAGCCGACGGGCGCCCAGCAGCAGCAGCCGACGACCAGCAGCAGCCGATCCAGCAACCGCCGACGACGGGCATCCAGCACCAGCCGACGGAGGGCGCCCAGCAGCAGCCGACGGGGGTCCAGCAACCGACGGGCGACCAGCAGCAACCGACGGGCGTCCAGCAGCCGACAGGCATCCAGCCGACAACGGGCGCCCAGCAACAGCCGACGGATGGCGTCCAGCAGTCGACGGGCGTCCAGCAACAACCGACGGCAGGCATCCAGCAACAGCCGACGGGCGTCCAGCAACAACCGACGGCGGCCTTCCAGCAACAGCCGACGACGGGCGTCCAGGAGCCGACGACGGGCATCCAGCAACCGACGGGCATCCAGCAACGACCGACGGGCGTCCAGCAGCCCACGGGCATCCAGCCGACGGCGGGCATCCAGCAACAGCCGACGGCGGGCATCCAGCAACAGCCGACGACGGGCATCCCCCAACAGCCGACGACGGGCATCCAGCAACAGCCGACGGGCATCCAGCAACAGCCGACGACGGGCATCCAGCAGCAGCCGACGACGGGCTTCCAGCTTCAGCCGACGTGCTTCCAGCAGCAGCCGACGGCAGGCGTCCAGCAACCGCCGACTGGCGCCCAGCAGCCGACGACAGGCATCCACCAACAGCCGACGACAGGCATCCAGCAACAGCCGACGACGACGGGCATCCAGCAACAGCCGACGGCGGGCATCCAGCAACAGCCGACGACGGGCCTCCCCCAACAGCCGACGGGCGCCCAGCAGACGCCGACGACGGGCACCCAGCCGACGACTGGCGTCCAGCAGCAACCGACGGGCGTCCAGCAACCGACGGGCATCCAGCAGCAACCGACGGGCGCCCAGCAGCCGACGGGCGTCCAGCCGACGGATGGCGCCCAGCTGCCGCCGACGACGGGCATCCAGCAACCGCCGACGACGGGCATCCAGCAGCCGCCGACGACGGGCGTCCAGCAGCCGACGGGCATCCAGCAACAGCCGACGACAGGCGTCCAGCAGCCGACGACGGGCGTCCAGCAACAGCCGACGACGGGCGTCCATCAGCAGCCGACGACGGGCTTCCAGCAGCAACCGACGGGCCTCCAGCAACAGCCGACGGCAGGCATCCAGCAACAGCCGACGGGCATCCAGAAGCCGACGGGGCAGCCTTCGTCGGGCCCCTCGGGCGGGCCATGGGCGCCGAGCTTAGGCGCTGCCCCCCGATTCATCGATGCGAGCTTGCCGACGCCCTCATTGCCGCCCTTGGGAACCTTGGGAAGCTTGTGGGCCAGTGAGAACGCTAGGCCGCGCCATGAGATCGCGCAGGTGTCCAGCGTCGGCGCCGCAGCAGGTGCCTCGCAGACCGCGGGCTCCGTGGGGATGCTGGGCGTGGCCGGTCATCCCTGCCCGTGGCAGGGGCAGTCGGGCTTGCAGCAGCTCGGCGGCGCGCAGAACCTGTTCGCCATCCCTCACGAGTGGCAGCAGGCGGGCCTCTTCCGCAACACCAGTTGGGGACCGCTCTGACCTTCAAACTTAATTCGAACCCTTATTCCGTTGAAGGTCCTCGGCCCCTCCATCCCCGTGGAGGGGCAGAGGGGGAGGCAAGGCAAGGAAACCCCAGGGTTGGCGGGCTGACCTCAAGACCTGGCGCGCTTGGGCTTAGCGCGGGCGCAGCGCCCCAAGGTTGGGATGCCGACGACGAGCCCCAGAATTGAACGACTCCCGCCACTCCCCACTTCGCCCGCGGGCGGCGGCGAAGTGGGAGGGCGGCGGGAGTGTACAGTTATCACGGGCGTCGTCGTCGCGCCCTGCAGGCCGCGACGTGCCAGGCGATGAGCCTGCAGATTCATTCTCGCAGGATGACCAGGCGAGGCTGGCGGGCACCTTGACGAAAGATGAGCTGGTCAATCAGCTGTCCCAGGGTATGATCATGCTCGAGCAGGAAAACCCGAATGAGGAGATCGACGCCGTCGAGCAGAAGTTTTCCAACTTCTACCAGGGCAACCTGATGTGCCAGCTACGCCAACACCGACCCGACGCTATGCCAGAGGACAACAGCGAGGTCGCGACGACGGAGGAGGAGTTGATGTGGAGGCACTTGCAGTCCAAGGGTTTCCTATTCGGAACCGCGAAGGGAGCTGGCAACCCGATAGCGGGTCGCTGGCAGCGGGCGCTGGACAGGGACTCCGAGCTCCACGCGGCTTACATCAGGGAGGCTGGCTACACGAACAAAGCTGCCTTCCGCCAGAGGTGGGCCGAGGGAGAGTTCAAGAAGTGGGAGAGGATGCACGAGATGAAGATTGCCACGACGAACTCGAAGAAGGAGAAATTGAAAGGCGAATACCTCTCCCTTGGCCGCATTGCCTGGAAATTCGGCGGGGGGGAGACTGGGAAGAAGCTCGCGATCCGTTACTGCACGAAGGCAGTGATGATGGGGGGGAAGTGGACGAAGTGGCGCAAGATGACATCGTCCCTCCTCATTCTCTTCGTGACCCACGAGCTGTCCGACAAGTACGAGAAGGCCTGGCATGAGTTCGAGACTTGGACGAGGCAGCCGTCGCAGACGCCTGGCGCCTTGTCGAATATCAGCTCGGGCGCTGCTGCCGCGGCTGGTGGGGTCGTGCCCGGTGGCGCGGGCCCGAGCGCCGCAGCCGCGGCCACCGCCGCGGGCGCGGCCGCCGCAGCCACGCCCGTCGCCCAGACCCCGCCCCCGCAGGAGATGAGCCCATTGGGAGCCACTCCCCCGCCAGTGACGCCCCCTCATGAGCCGCAGGCTGCTGCCCAGGGCCAGCGCGGCAAGAAGCGCACCGCGGCCAACGTCGGCAGCGGCGGCGGTGGCGACGGCGGCGGCAGCGGCTGCCGCTCCGAGCAGAAGAGGACCAAGGCGCCCCAGTGGAAGCTGGACTACGCCAAGGTCAAGACGATGTACTCGGGCGTGATGTCGCAGGCGACTACGAGGAGAGGAAGGAGGAGGAAGAGGAGGGGCAGGAGGCGGAGGAGGAGGAGACGGAGACGGGGCAGGAGCAAGAGGAGAAGGAGGAGGAGGCGGGAGAGGAGGAGGAGGAGGAGGAGGAGGAGCAATGGTGAACACGCGTAACCCAGGAGAAAGGAAGAGGAAGCGGAGGAGGAGGTGGAGGCACGGGATTCACCCCATCCTCCACACTTGTGATATACCTGCCCTTGCCTCCAGCTACTCCACTGCTCCCCCCACATCCTCCTTCTCCGCCCCTCCGCCCGCCGCCCCCCGCCTTCCGCCGCCAGGTGAGCCTCCTCGACAACCTTATCGAAAACGACTCTCGCTGGGCCTGGGCCAGCTCAGAGGGGATCCGCGGGGCGATGGACGTGGCCACCGCCGAGGTGGGGCGGGGCCGCGGGGCCGCGGGAGGGGTGCTGTGACCCCCCATCCTTCCACTTCCTTCCTCCCTCCTCCCTCCTCCTTGCTGGGGTGTTGCTCCCCTCATTATTCCTCCATATCCTCTCTCCTCCTTCCTCCCCCTCCTACCTCCTCCCTCCTCCCTCCTCCCTCCTCCCCTCCCATCCGTGACCGGACCGATGTCGCTGTGACCGGCGTGGGCGGCCCGTCGTCGCGGGCGAGGGCGGGCCGATCGTCGGCCGCGCTCAGTCAGGAGACCAGAAGCCCGCCGCAAGCGCCGATTCGTCGGCCGTGCCCGGTCAGGAGACCAGAAGCCCGCCGCAAGCGCCGATTCGTCGGTCGCGCCCGGTCGACCAGATCAGAAGCCCGCCGCGTGCGCCACAGATATCTGCGACCAGGGCGGGGGGGACAAGTGAGAAGGGCGGCAGGGAGAACGAGGGGGGGTGGATGGGGAGCTTGCGTAGCCATTTGGGCTCTTCCCCCAAGCGGGGCAGGAGGGGCGCGCGGCGCGCGCGCCTGGATCGACGGCTCCAGCCGTCGCTATGCCTGCAGCTTCGAGCGGCCGTAGGCGTCTTCGCGGCCCAGCAGAGGATGACGAGGAGCTCGAGCAGAAGATCGTGGAGGTCCTGCAGCGCCACATCGATGACACGGACGCGCTGGAGTACTCGGAGGACATGGGCGATTCCGCGGACACCGACGAGTTGACGAATTGGCAAGATGCTGATCGACCTTCGCAACGCGCTGTACCCGAACCAGACGTTCACGCAGCTCTACGGCGAGAAGGTGCTCAGAGCCTTGGCCTCCGCGAATGAGAAGCAGTGGAAGCTCGCCAGCCAGGCTTCGGATTGGGCATCATCGCGGAGCAAGATGGTCCGAGCGATGCTTCGCCATGTGTCGCAGGGCGTCATCAAAGCGAGGAGCGGCGAGGAGGAGGAGGAGGAGGAGGAGGAGGAGGAGGGGGAGGATGGGGAGGAGGAGGAGGAGGAGGAGGAGGGGGAAGGAGGACAATGAGGAGGAGGCGGAGGAGGAGGAGGAGGAGCGGCGATGAGCGCCCATTCCTAGGAACAAACCTACGGACAAGCGCGCCAAGTGGGTCAAGTCGTTCGTTGTCGCGACGGAGGATCGCGAGCGCGACGCTGCAGAGGTCGTGCATTTTTGGGGGGGGGCGGATCGCTGCAAGGGGTTTCTGGTGGCTTCTCGTCGCCACGGCTGGATGCAGAAAAAATCGGCGGGCCATGCGGTGGAGGCTACGATGAGAAGTGGGGGGCTTAAGACGAGGAGGAGGAGGGAGGAGGAGGAGGAGGAGGAGGAGGAGGAGGCGAGGAGGAGGAGGAGAAGGAGGAGGAGGAGGAAGGAGGAGGAGGAGCGATGGCTAACTTAATCTGGCCCTGAGACTGCTGGCTATGAGTACGGCGTGGACGAGCACCTGAGGGCGCGAGAGTGCCAATGTAAAACTTGATTTCCACACCGCCCCTCCCTCCGATCGTGACCGGCATCGAATTGCCCAGGCCCCCGTCCTCGATCGTCGGCTTTCCATGAGCCATCTGCCCGCCTCCTCTATAGCCCCCAGGCAGTCTACCGCGTGTCCTTGGCCGAGGGGTCCGCGCCCTTGGTCCCCGACTACGCCGAGAAGCCCGAAGACGACCCGTCCATGGATGGCAGCGCCGAGGTCACGGTGAAGTGGAAGGACGGGCACGCGAAGCAGATCCCTGGGCTGACGTTCGCGAAGCTCCGCACTTGGTACGCGTCGGCCAAAGGCGGTGGCAAAGGCAGGGGCAAGGGCAAGGGCAAGGGCAGGGACAGCTCCGATAACAAGCTCATGGAGGCTAAGCACACGAGCACTGGCATGCTGGTGCAGCTGGCGAGGTACTCGAGGCTTGGGAAGAAATTCTTCGCCATCTGGGAAGAGGTTTCCTACGCGAAGAGGCCGAAGATGGTCGTGCAGATGGCCGAGATTGAAGACTGCGACGGTCAGATCGCCTTCCTGAAGGAGCAGACGAGCCAGTACGTGCAAGGCAAGACCGAGCAGGACAAGATGGAGGTGGCCAAGAAGGAGTTCGCCGACAAGAATGCGAAGGACGAGAGGGCTGCTGCTGCGCTGATGAGGAGGCCAGCCGCGGCGCAGGGCGCCAAGCAGACGAAGGCACCCGCAAAGGACAAGGCGCGCGAGGAGAAGGACAAGGCGGGCGAGGAGGACGAGGAGGAGGAGGCTGATGAAGAAGAGCCTGGCGCCGAGAAGGACCCCGCGGAGGGCGACGATGATGAGGCCGAGGAGAGCGAGGAGGAGGAGGAAGCCGAGCGACCGGACGGGAAGAAGCCTGCGGCCAAGAGCGCTGGCCAGTTGGCGCTCGCGGCCAAGAAGAGGCCCGCGGCGGCGGCGCCTACCTCGAGGACGCCATCGCCAAAGAAGCCGAGGTGTGGCAGTCCCGATCCGCAGCCACAGCGCCAGCCCCAGCCTGACCCCGCTGTCAAGCCGCAGTCTCCGTCGGAGACCAAGTCGCTGGTCGAGCCAGTGTCGGGCGACAAGGTCAGCCAGCCATTGGTGCCAGCGGTGACTGGGGTAGGGGTCAAACCGACGAATCCGAGGCCGACAGCGGCGACCGCGCCGCCGACCGAGAAGAAGCATGAGCGGGGTGGCGACTCGACGGAGATCCCCCTTGGCCTGTTTGACATGTTCTGAGGGCCAGCACATAGGGACTCCATTGGATTCCAGTGGTTGCAGCGATAGACGCTGCTGCGCACGCCCTGGGATGCTGGGTTGACAGTTCCCGCTGCAAGAGTGGCAGCGATCTCTGCTAAGGAAGTTGGCAGAAGCAGGGGGGGGCTCGCGAAAGAAGAAAGGGTGGGGTTGAAAGAGAGAGGCGATGGGAGTGACGGGAGGTTTGGGGGGATGGCCGGTCGCTCGAACCAGCTCCCTTTCGACGTGTTCTGAAACGTGTGTTTATTCTCGGGTGAGTGGGCCTATTTCGTGGGCCCCAGTGGGGGCCTGAGTGCGCTCAGAAAAAACAAAAAACACCGAATTTCGAAAACCCAATTCTACACATGAATGCCTGCTGAGGGAGGAGGGAACGAGGAGGCAAGAGAGGAGGGAACTTGAGCGGAGGGCGGAGGTGGAGGAGATGATTGGAGTAGTGGAGGATGGAGGAGGAGGGGAGATACGTGGATGGGGGGAATGCGAGGTGGAGGAGGAGGAGATCGGGAGGGATGGGTGGAAGAGGAATGTAAGTTGGAGGAGGGGTGTGAACAGCAGAGACAGGGGGAGGGCGCGAGCGGGCATCATAAAAATGGGATCGGAGGTGAAGCGCATCGTCAACTCGAAACAGCTGCACAGCGAGGCCCTGACGCAGGACCTGAAGGACCTCATGAAGAGTCTCGGGCCAGCCCAGGTGGAGGTGGATATCACGAACATGGTCAAGGACGCGATTGCTCCGATCATGTTTATTCTCGTCGCCCTCCCCCTGTGTTTGTTGGCGCCTCCTCATCTAGCGGCGCTCCGTTGAACTCCAAAGTCGCTCACTCCGCTCCCACGCAACTTGTCCCTGCCCTTGATCCCCATTCGGCCCTGACCGTCATGCCCATACCCTCTCTCTCTCGTCATTGGTTTGCCGCTGACACCCTCCCCACGTGGCGCATGAGCTATGTATATGCACGTGCTTATCTATGTGTGTAGTTATATATAGATATTATATGTATGCTTTATGAGTACATATTTACATACATAAGCAAATGTCATGTATAGAATGCCAGATGTATGCATACCCACACACATATACATATATTCATATGTACACATATCGACATCCGAGCCAATCATTTCGTGCATAAAGCCCGCGCCGAGGAGCTCATGAAGCCCGTGCAGAATCTCTCCGACGAGGTGAAGATGATGTTCAGGCAGCAGAGCGCCAGGAAGAAGGACTAGGAGGCGCCCCCGCGTCGAGCTTGCGTGCAACGTTTTTTTCAGTTGTGTGCTGACAGAGCGTCGGCATGTTTGATATTTTCGAGATATCGGCGCGAGCTTTGCTAGCATATCGAGCAAACATCGAACGCCCCCTTGGCAACATCGGAAATGCAGCGCAAAACCCAAGCGCACCCTTAACAACATCGGAAATGCAGCGCAAACCCCAAACCGCCCAAAGCCGGCCAAAGCCGTCCAAACCACTACCGTCCAATCTCCGGCCAAAGCCGTCCAAACCAAGGAATGGCCTGAAACATTCGACAAACTCTACCGTCCAAACTACCGTCCAAAGCCGTCCAAAGCCGTCCAAACTCAACCGTCCAAACTCATCCAAACTCACCCAAACTCATCCAAACTCATCCAACGCTAGCAAACGAGCCGGTCAGCCGGTCGAGCCGGTCAAAACGTTTGTGCGAGCCGGTCAACCTAGTCGAGCGGGGCAACATGCTCGCAAGGAGCCGGTCAGCGCAGTGTTCGAGCTCTCGTGCGCGCCCGCTGGACAATTTCCCCAGTCCGAGGCAGGCAAAGCATTTCAAGGGCGTTCCGTTGCTCTCGCCGCGCATATCTCATGAGCACGTGTCTTTTGCGAGCTTCGTTTGGCAGGCGCAGTTCGGGCTTTAGATGGTCAGTGCATTGCTGAGAGGTACAGGCGGGAGAGGAAGGAGGGACTTGTTGTATCCATTCGTTAACATCAGCTATGCATTTTGGCCGTGCGCTTACGTTCCAGCGAGCTCTGCCACGAGTAACTTAAGGATACATTTCAGTCTGCTTGGTCCTTCTTGTATTTGCCATTGTGATATATAGTGTCTGCTCGGTGACGCTCGCGGAGTGCAATACCCGCTTGGAGCGAAGACACCGAGCTCAGATGCGATTGATCGTGGTGGCTCGCCTCTTCAGTGTCGATCATGAAAGTGTTGCAGGAAAACGGTAGTGGGCACATTGTTCCCCTGCCGCTCCCCCCATTCATCACCTCCTCTCTAGCAGCCACCCCCCTCCCTCTCTCCTTGGCCGCAGCCATAGCTTTGGCGCGAGACGATCTGTCCAGACCAGAGCACCATGGCGCCCAAGCGCAGAAATCGCAAACATAAACACAGTACTGCGAAATACTTTCCCAATTCTGCTAAGCAGCGAATGGCCGGGTCCGAGCTGTTCGAGCTCTTGCTTTCGACTTACGCGTCTTCGTCTCGCTTGAGTGCCCAGACCTTGTGCGTTGCGTTTCACTTGTGCGATGTTGGGGGGATGACGGGTGCAGATTTCAATAAATGGGGCTTGCAACCTGGGCTTCAGTCAGGAAGGTACAAGGCGTATCTTGACTCACTCCTCCCCTCTACAGGGCCGCTGTACGATCTTGAAATTCCCATGACAGTCAGGGGGAAGGCACATCTACAGAAGGACACTATGCAGTGCGATCTCGTGTTCAAATCTATTGCCGACGAAGTTGCTGAATCACTCGAGTGCCAGAAATGTATCGCTTATGGTTCACAAGATGTCAACAGCGTGATGACCACCAGGCAGTATTTAGACCATGAGCAAGTGCAGTCTAATGTGGATGTTCATGGAGTGTGGTCTGTGCCATTGGCGTTGTATGCAGATGCTGTAAGGTACACGCCTTTGCACGCGGGCCAAACGGATTCTGTGTTAAACGCTTCCATCGTGAATCTCATCACGCAAAAACGCCATTACATCGGTTTCATGAGAACATTAGATAAGTGTTCATGTGGTTGCGGTGGTAATTGCACCATGTATGGTTTTATGGAGATGGTTACGTGGCAACTTAGGGCAATGATCGATGGTAGAGTACCTGATTGCAGGCACGACGGGGAGGCGTGGGGCAAGGAGGATGCGGGTGATGCTGGAGCAAGTTTGGGATTTCGAGGCGTCCTACTTTACGTGAAGGGGGACTGGGACGAATTCCAGAAAACATTCGGGATGTCTTCGTGGGCCAGTATTTACAACCCCTGCCCTTGTTGCGTGTGCCCGGTCGACTCGTTACACGTTCACTTTCCAGGGTTGCTGACTGAGGAGGGGCCTCCGTTTGAACCTCGATCGAGCGACGCATACGAGGCCGCGTGCTCAAAATGCGAAGTCGAGATAGACGTGGACACAGAACGTACCAGGACTAAGATTGGAGAAAAGCTTCGGTCCCAGGAGCCCGTTCAGAGGAAGTCAGTTGGGGGTTTGGTGGTCTCGGAGCACATTGACGACGTTCCGATATTGCGTCCAGGTGATAGGTTGGATCCTTCGCCCGAGCTACCAGACATCCGACAGTGGGGTAAAAAGGAGTTACCTTTCAAGGTGAAGTTCTGGAGGACTCACCGCGACGCCGCTGGCAGGATCACTGATTGGTTGAGCCACAGGTCCCCCTTTTTCGATACCAGGCTCCGCGCTACGCCAGATTCCGTGCTCGCGCTCGACAATCTGCACACGGTCAGCCTAGGCACACTGAACAGACTTTGCAGTTGCATCTTGTGGCGGGTGCTGGAAGTAAATCCGTGGGGGTCAATTTCTTTGAGTCAGGCGATAAAGCGGTTGGCAGCAGATATGTTCTCCTATTTTGACCGGGCTTCGATCCCTTTGGACCGACGGTTGGGGCGGCTGACGTGGGGGATGCTCGGTGGAGGCGTCAAGTTGCGTCAGAAAAGGGGGGAGCCGCACCCTGGGATTCCGCTTAAGATCAAGGGTGCGGAAGCAAGCATTCTGTTAGGATTCGCTGTCGACCTGCTGTCGAACCACCTAGCCGTCGTCCCCTTTGGCGTCTATCTTAAGCAGTCGGCCGAAGCCATTCAAGAGTGGATGCAGGAGTGCAAGGAGGCGCCCGCTCGCGTATCCCGACCAGTGTTCGAGAAACTTCTGGACTCGGCGGCCAGACATCGCATGTGTGCGGAGGCCGCGAAGGTGAAGCTCACACCTAAGTTCCACTTGTTCTGCCATCTCACATCCAGGACATTTCGTTGAGAAATTCGAGGCCCTTTTTTGGGGGACAGTTGGCAATTGCCGTCGCCACTGCTGGATTCGGCGAGAGATTGAGAGTGCTCCTTGGCAAGGGGCGAGTGGTCCGCTAAGTGCGTCTTATACACATTTGTACCACACATTACATTGATACGTGTATGTATAAATCTAAGTAAGCAGTACATGTACACATCTACATACACATCTACATACACACATATGTATGTATGTACTATTATGTAATGTGTTTAAGAACGCACATACCATCCTCCCTCGTCTGCTCCGCTGCCTCGCCCCCCCCCCCTGACCGCTCCTCGGCCTTCCCCCATGCTCCGAACCCCCTCCAAATCGGCCCTTGACCGGCGTCTGCCCGAGCCCGTGCCCGGGAGCATTGGGGAACCCCGCGGATGGCGACAGCGCGCTGTGAGGTCAGATTTCCGTGGGGGGGGGGGGCGGTCCCAAACGAGCCGACAAACACAAGGCGGCAAGCAGATGCGCCGAGCGCCACTTCCAGCTCGAAGCGCCCCCGAAGCGCAGCCTAAGCCGAGCAATTAAACAAAGCTACATAAGCAGCTAGAGCTCGCGTCGGGGCAACGCAGACAGAGAGCGCGGCCACGAATTTCGGGCGGGCAAAGGGGGCAAAGGGGAAGAGGGATGAGGGGGGAGGAGGAGAGAGAGGAGGAGCATAGGAGGAGGAGGAGGAGGAGGGAGTGGAGGAGGAGGGGGGGGAAGGGGTATGAGCGCGCGCACACGCACGCCCACGCTGCGCGCGCAGGATCTGGAAGTTCGGTCCGCCACGGCTGTACGCAACGTGGATCGACGAGAGTCTGAATTGCACGATCCGCAATTTGGCACAAGGGTCCCACCGACGGATTTTTTTCAGGACATTGCATCAGAGACTGCAGACTCTCGGCGCGCTCGGGAAGTCACGGTATTTATACGCTAGGCCCTTCGGTACTCCAATCAAACATGGTGACGATCGGCGACGGTCTTGGCAATGGTTGTCCGCAATGGCTGTTGGATCGGGCCCAGAAGCTGGTCCCTGACAAGTCCCAGCGCACGCTGACGAGAGAGAATGGAAAGTTGCTCCTGGGCATTGCCCAGGGTGAGGTTCAGCGCTGGTTGTCTGGCGACGTCGAAGGCGTGCCGAAGCTCGAGCGCACCATCTCATTCTTTGATGTGTTCTGCGGGGAGGGGCGGGCCACCACGTGCGTGCAGGGCATGCGGCATCGTGCGCGTGGCTTCGACAGGCGAGCAGCTCGGGTCGATCTAATGAACCCCCCACGGGATGCCCATTGTTTTTGGGGGTGCTTCCACGAGGGGTGAGGCGAGAGATGGGGGGGGGGGTCGGCGGGCGGGCCCCAGAGGCTCACCAGCGACAAGTCCGAAGACATCTGCACGCTCGAGGGCCTACTGCTCGCAGCCAGGGGCGTTCTCGAGCTGCGCGTCGGCGGCAGTGCATGGTTTGCTCCAGAGTGCGGGACCTGGGGCAACATGGCCATGGGCCACACGAAGAGGCTGCGCCACGGAGATGAATCCGATCTTCGCGGTGACGAGTCGCGCACGGACGTGCTGGAAGCGAACTTTACCGCTGAAGCCGTGTGCATTCCTCAGCAGGCGATTTCCGACTCGAGATCGATCGAACATGCCTACTTATCTTGCGCGCGTGCGGTCTATCAGGGCTGGGGTCGCGCCTGGGAGAGGGCGGTATGGTCAGCCAGGAGCGCGAGAGGGATGCAAATATGAGCGACGTCAATGTACACATACATATATATATATACATACATATAGAGAGAGGTGTATATATATATATACAGATATGGGAGGGGTCGATACAGACAGGGGACGAGCAGAGATGGAGAGGGATAGGGGAGGGTGAGAGAGTGATGGGAGGGGAGACAGACAGATTGCAATTCGAGGGCGGCTAGCGAGCAGCTGCACACCAGCAAGCGGCTACAGCGAGCGGCTAGTAGGGGCGGCAGCACAGCGAGCGGCTAGTAGGGGCGGCTAGCGAGCAAGGGAGCTGTGGAGAACGGCATCTGTGCACGCAGCCAAGGTCGTGGCTCCTCATGCTCGTCGCGTTCCGTGGCGCCTACGTGTTCCTCGAGAACCCCGTGGGCTCCATGCTGTTCCACATGCTTGCGATCAAGGACCCCTGCTTCCTTTCCGCGCTCCCCCCGCTGCCCACGACGAGCATGAGGAGCTACTCCCTTGCCCTCGCCCCACTACCCTCCGCCTCTGACTCCTGCCCCTCGTCCACCGCTCGTCCTCGGATATTTCAACTTCTCATTTCCCAGCCCTTCCCCGCCTCCCCGCCTTTCCCCACCCCCATTCCATCCCAGCCCTTTCCCGACCTCCGCCCCGCTCAGACCTCTACTCAGGTCCTGGTCAGCATAGGAGCAGCACGCTCTGCAGGCCTAGAGGAGCGGGGAGGGGGAGGAGGAGGATGAGGAGGAGGGGGAGGAGGAGAAATGGGGGGAGGACGGCCGACGCTGTCGCCGAGTCGACGCGGCCCCGTGACCGGCTGGTCGGCGCGGCCGACCCGCGGGCCGATGCCCGGGAGACCCTCCTCTGCCCCCGCCCTCCTCCTCCTCCTTCTCCTCCTCCTCCTCCTCCTACGGCAGAGATGCTGGGCGTGGCGCACACCCGACCAGCCCATCCAGAAACAATGCCCTGGGGGGGGGCCCTGATATGTGCAACATCACTGCGTGGGGAAATGAAGTTGGGCCGTCAAACCGAAGCCCAGGGAACACTTGACCAGGCCCGCGCATCCTCCCCCCTCCCCCCCTCACCCCTCACCCTTACGCCCCTGGCTTTGACTGGGTCGCCTGGTTGATCAATGGGGAGGGGCCTGGATGCAGGATTGGAAGGGGACAACCAGGCTGGGGCCCCAACTAGAGGTATCTCGGAGCCATTCAAGTTCCCCAATCCGTCTCCCTCTCCTCCTCCTCCTCCTCCTCCTCGTCCTCCTCGTGCTCGTCCCCTCACCCCTCCTCCTTACCCTCCCCCTCGCCCTCTTGGCCTTGACCAGGTAGCCTCGGCGTGTGGGGTGCCCGCCGAGGTCGGTCTCGTCGATGGAGTCGCCGCTGGTCCTCTGGGGCCCCTCCTCCTCGTCCTCCGCAATTTCTTCTTCTTCTTCTTCTTCCTCCTCCTCCTCCTCCTCCTCCTCCCCCCCCCTCACCTCCCCATCCCACTTACCCCCCTCTCAGATGGCGGCGCCAGCTGATGATGTCCGCTCTGCTGCTGCTGCTGCTGCTGCTGCTGACGCCCAGCTGACTACCCGCGACCTCCACGATGGCCACTGACAATCGCTTGTGCCGTTTAGTATGGCAACATGGTGGGATATACTGAAGGCTAGGGATGACTACAAAGATGGATTTGACGCCTCCTCATCCTCCCCTTCCCCACCCCCTCCCCCTCTTCCCCCCGAGGGCAAGTCAAGGAGGGCTCCTGGGGCACTCGCCGCCGCCGATCCTCTGGGCGACCTTGGCCGGGAGGGGCTCTCCTCGGGGCGGCTGTCGCGAGCATGATGGGGGCAGGGGAGGGGGGGGCCTTAGGACAAGCAGGAATAGGAAGTCTTATTAAGTAATGAGAAGGATGGAGGGGGGCCCAGGTGGCCCCTGGCGGTGCCTGCAACGCAGCCAGTGCCTCGTCCGCGTTCTTGCTGGCCTCGAAGATCTGGGACCGAATGGCCTCGCGCTCCTGCGGGGATCGGGGGATGGGAGGGGGGGTGGGATTGGCGGGCGAGGAGGAGGAGGAGGAGGAGGAGGAGGAGGAGGAGGAAGCGGGGGAGGAGGGGGAGGAGAGGAGGAGGAGGAGGAGGAGGAGGGGGAGGAGGAGGACGAGGAGGAGGAGGAGGAGGAGGAGGAGGAGGAGGAGGAGGGGGAGGTTTAGGAGGGGGAGGGGGGATGGGGAAGGGGAGAGAAGGGATGAGGAGGAGGAGGAGAGGAGGGGAGGAGGAGGAGGAGGAGGAAGGAGGAGAGGGGGAGAGGGAGAAGGAGGATGAGGAGAGGAGGGCAACTCCTCGAGTCTGCCGCGGGCAAGGCCTCGATTGTACTCGTCCATATTCCTCTTGATCGCAGCTTTTCGGCCGTCCTCCAGTCCCGCTTTGTCGGCATCCCCGTAGCCCTCAGTATATCCCACCATGTTGCCATAATACCATCCTAGTCTGCACAGGCGGTCGTCAGTGGCCAGCTGGGGGTCCATGCCCGACACATGAGCATGATGGGCATCAGCAGCAACAGCAGCAGCTGACGGGACAGCACCAGCTGGCGCCGCCATCTGAGAGGGGTCGAAGGGGGGCGGGCGGGGACGGTTGGGGGATGGGGAAGAGGAGGAGGAGGAGAAGGAGGAGGAGGAGGAGGAGGAGGAGGACCAGGAGGGAGGAGGAGGAGGGGGCGGAGGATGAGGACGATGAGGATGAGCACGGGGAGGATGGGGACGGCGAGAGGAAGCGGAGGGCAGGGGTTGGATGCGGGGAGGTGGGTGGGGGGTGGGGGGAGGTGGTGGATGGGGGGGAAAGTAGCAGGGAGAGAGGAGGACGATGAGGAGGAGGACGACGACGACGAGGGGGAGAAGGAGGACAAGGACGAGGGTTCAGGAGGCGAGGACGTGGGAGGAGAAGGAGGGAGATGATGACGAGAATACGATGGTGTCCTGAACCTACAATCATCCTGGGGCCGCTGGGGAACCTTGAAGTTTTGTTCTGAGAAGGGTGGGCGGTCATGGGGGGCCGTCCTGGGGGGGGTCCTTTGCGGCTGGGCGGGGGCCTCTGCCCGGGGGGGTCGTCGCCGCGTTGCTTCACCAGGCCCCTCTTGGGGCCTCCATCTCGGTGCGCCGTCTTAGGGGCCTCCATCTTGGGATGCCTTCTCGGGCGTTGTTTGTTGGGTGGCGGTGGTTGCATATATACGAGCCAGGTCGTGCGAGTCAGCGGGCCCCACCCATTCCCGCCTACCCGTAAACTTAGAATGAGTTCGGTGCAATTGGGGCCCGAGGCGACGCCTTCTCGCGAGGGATCCCGCGCGCGCCCCCCTCCGCCTACCCGCAGGAGGTCATCGACTTCCTGGAGCTGCGCAAGGTCATCACGTTCCTTTCGTTTTTCGGCTCCGCCTCCCTCAAGCCGATCATCGTGTGGACTAGCCACGATGCCCGGGCTAACGGGAAGCTTGGTGCCTCGCGTGCTGCCGCGATTGCTGAGCTCGGCAGTGAGGCGAAGCCGCTTGCAAAGGCCCAGCCGCGCAAGCGCCCCAGGACTGACGCCCAGTTGATTTCAGGGTGGGGGGCCAGGCACCCGAATGAGCACATCGCCAAAACCAGCTCGCAGAAGCCGAGCAAGGTGTATCCGTGGGCCTTTGCTTCGAACATCGCTTCCTTGGTCGTGGAAGCGGTTGATCTCGAGAATCAATAGGCATGCTTTAAATACCTTTCTCGGGCGATTCGGCTGAATTCGGCGCCGTCGTTGCTTTGTTTTTCGCAGGATTCTGCGTTGCGCGGCCGTGTGCAAACACGTCGCTAGCTCACTCGAGCCGTGGAAATGTTAAGATCGTACACGGTGACGAAGGAGGAGGATGAGGAGGAAACGGAGATGGAAGGGGGGAGGGGGAGGAGGGAGAGGGGGGAGGAGGAGGAGGAGGAGGAGGAGGAGGAGGAGGAGGAGGATGTCGAGGGGGTGACGCCGAGAAGGGAGGAGGAGAAGGAGGAGGAGGAAGAGGAGGTCGGGTTTTGCCTTCAGCGCCTCGGCGCCATGACGCGCTCCACCAACTCCACGTCGTACCAACACATATGGTACCTATATGTTTTGTTTTGGGTAAGGTTATGTATGTATATATATATATATATAAGGGCACCTGCCCGAGTCCAGCCAAATCAGGAGAATCGGCTTGCTCCGAGGCCTTGGGGTACCATCGGCGATGTGCGGGTACCATCGGTACCAATGCTCGGGGTACCTCCCCGCCACGGCGGGGAGGTACCAGTACTGGGGGAGGCACCCGTCCGCGACCTCCACGGCGCGGGGTGCCCAGCGCGGGCGGGCCTCACAGGGGATCGGGAGGATCCCTGGCGCCAGCGCCCAGCGCGGCTCGGGCAGCCGCGGGGGCGCCGCAGGAAGGCGAAGGAGGGCAAACCACTCCATGGCCTCGAGCCGTGGCGGAAAAGAGGGGAGGAGAGAGGAGGAGGGAGAATGGGAACACGAGGAAGTCGAGGAGGAGGAGGAAGATTCCCGCCGAGGTGGGCGATCGGGCATGAGGGGGAGGCGGAGGAGGAGGAGGAGAAGGAGGAGGAGGCGGAGGGGGAAAGTCGAGGAGGAGGGTGGGAGGAGAGGACAGGAGGTCGAGGAGGAGGACCTCGAGGAGGAGGAGAACAGCTAGGAAGAGGAGAGGGCGAGGTCGAGGAGGAGTTATAGGAAAGCAGGAGGGTGTCGAGTTTAGGAAAGGGGGTCAAGGAGGAGGGGGATCTCGAGGAAGGGGAGGAGGAGGTCGAGGCGAAGGATGGGAGAGGAGGAGTCGAGGAGGAGGAGGGTGGGAGGAGGAGGAGGAGGAGGAGGAGGAGGGTGCGAGGAGGAGGAGGACGACGACGACGACGACGACGACGACGACGACGACGAGGGGAAGAGGAGGTCGGGCGCCTGCACGCCAACCTGCGCGATCGGCGCCCGGTCGCCGCCGCGGGGCCCCGCCGCGCGAGTCTCGGGCCCCCGTTGCCGCAGCGGACAGCAGAGATCGTCGTCGTCGTCGTCGTCCTCCTCCTCCTCCTCCTTCCGCCCCTCTCCCCTCCTCCCTCCCCCCTCCTTTTCCTTCTTTCCTTCCTCCTTTTCTTTCGTTTCGCTGGAGACGCCCTTGCAACTTGTGATCGCGGTGTAAAAATTATACTATGCTTACATTTTGTAGTACTAATATAGTTATAACATCATATGATGATAGCATATAAGATCCAGGTTCTTATTATAAGATCTTAAGCACCTCTGGGAAAGGCCTCTTCACCTTCCGCCACGGGGTCCAGGCCACGGCATCGGACCGTGGATCCCCGAACATGCGGGGCCGGACAATGCGGCGGCCCGCCGCCCGCCCGGGCAGGGGCGACCAGGGCCGGCGCGAGGCTTTCCCGGACTGCCAGCCTTTTGCGCCGCCAGTGCTCCAATGCATCCACGCGCGGGCTCTGTCCCGGCAGCGCGCTCCCATGATGGCGGCCGGCACCGCGCCGGCCGCCCCGCCCAGGGGCGATCCCGTCGCGGCGCCTCGTGGCGGCGGTAGATCGCCCAGCAACTCGCCAAGTAGCTGCGCTTACCAGAGCTACACCAGCCGATCAAGGGGCCGCAGCTCCGATAGCCGCAACGGCACTTACGCCGGCTACGACGGCCCCGCTCCGCCGCCGCACCAGGATCAGCGGCGGCCAATGCAATGGCCCCTGGCACGCTATCGCGCCGAGCAGCCGCAGTCCCGACGGCCCATTCCCGGCCGCAGCCCCTCCACAACAGAACGGGTGCGTTTGGGGCCCAGCGACCGCCGGGCCACCCCCTCCCCCGACGCGGACAACGACGTATGCTCGACAGTCCCCCGACGCTCCCCCACTGTTAGTTGTTTGGTCAAACGCTAGGTTCTCCCTGGCCCCGGGAATGCGGGGGCCCGTCCTCCTCTCGTCCTTGCCCCTGCCTCTGCCTGCTCTCTCCCGCCCCCCCCTCTGGGGCTCAAGCCTTTCCGGGCCAAGCTGGGGGCAGGCCTCAGGTGGCCCAGAGGCCAGGGCGTCCCGGAGGCCCACTCCGGGGCGAACCCGGAGCGCCCGCGCGCGGCTGCGCCATGTCACTGCGCGGGGCGCCCCGCGGCTGGGGGGCGGCTGGCCTGCCGCTGCCAGCCGTGGCCAGGCGCGCGCAGGGAGGAGGTCCACGGCGCGCGGCGCCAGGGACCCCCAGTCGCGCACTGCTGCGGGCCACCGCGCTGCTGGCCACGGCAGCGGGCTGGCCCGCCCCGCGGACGCCCTGGGACTACGGGCCGACGTACTACGACGACGCCGACCAGGACCCCCTGCTGCGCAAAGGCACCACGGGAGACCGATGATAGGGGGCCACGAGGGCCCAGCGGAGTCAGGGTCAGGCGAGCATGGGTTGCCGCCGGCAGGGTTCATCCCGCCTGGCGCGCCACCCGCGCCGCCGGCCTTCCCGCCAGGGCGCCGCCCAACCTCCCACCCCGAACGGCACTTCAGACACCTCCTGGATTGGGGGGTGGGGCCTGGGCTATCTCAGCTGGGAGAACCTGGGGAACCACACCTGGTCTTGGAAGGCCGAGGGGATGGGCGGCTGGGCACGCTCTTTTGAGAACCTCGAAGGCGCCGTCTCAACCCAACAGGATGCTGGCTGGCTGCGCTCCGACGGCGGCTGGGTCTGGTACCTGACCGACAGCTGCGGCGTGCGCTTGTTCGGCGCCGCCTGGCCCATCGTCGGCTGGACCCTCGTCGCCCTGTGCTGCGCCGGCGCCCTCGCCCTGGCGGCGCACAGCCTGCGGGCCATCTTCGCGCCGTGCGCGTGGGTCTGCTGGATCATTGGGGCAGCCGCTGGCTTCTGCCGCGCGTGCTGCTGCTGCTGCTGCGCGCGGAAGCCGCCGGGCGAAGCAGAGGTGGGCCGCCTTCTGCCACCGGCGCCGCCGTAGCCTGTCGCGGTCGTCTGGGCCGGCCCTGCAACGGGGCCCCAACGCGACGACCTCCTTCTACCAGAGGACCGTTCGTGCTCGCGGGACCGGCAGGAAGCCCAACGACCTCCTCGTGAAGCTCGACGGGCACGTGGCGCGGATTGGGCTGGTGTTCGACGAACCAGAGCGCGTCGGCAAGAAGGGGCTCTGGGTCCAGTACAACAAGATCAAGGGAGCGAGCAGCAGAGCCCTCCGGCAGACGCTCGAGCAGGGACAGTGGGTGCACCTGTGCCGGCGTGGAGACTCCCTGCCCAAGGACGAAAAGGAGCTCCACTGCGTGGAGTACGCGGCTTTCGATTCAGCGGTCATCGTCGACATCGGCGCCCGCGCTCGGCTGACCCCCTGCCAGTTCTGCGTCCTCACGGGGCGGACCCTCACCGGCGGAGCCCGCCTGTTCGCCGCGTGCCTGATGTACCTCTTCTTCCTGGCTTGCTGCTGCGGGCGCTGCAGCCGCCGGCGACGCCGCCGCCGTGAATCGGCAGGCCCTGCAGAGCCAGGCGTAGCTGGGGGAGTTGCAGAGCTCCTAGACCCGAATCCGCGGTCGAGATCGAGGAGCGGCCCTGCGAGGCCGGTCAGGTAGGCGCCCTCATCGAGGTGGCTGTCGCGACGCCGCCGACACGACCCCCATAACGTTGTTCTGGGAGGACGGGCAGGCCTCAGACTTGCCACCGCCAGCCGGCGCAAGAACGCGACGGTTTGTGTCTGCGAGCACCACAAGCAGGTCTACAAAGCCGACCGGCTCGGTGACAAGTGTTCGATCGTCACCTGCTTCCACCAGGCGGTCGGATCCTCGGCAGGAGTGTCTCTCTGCGTTGTCCATCTTGGCGGAGAGGCCGGACGTGCCGCAGGGCGCTCGGCCCCCCCACAGGAGTGTTCGCCGGCATTCGTTGGCGGGTTGCGCGGGGCGGGAGGGGCCCGGGAGCCAGCGTCCCAGCAGCTTTGGCGAGTGGCGGGTACACCGCTCCCCCCAGGCCCGGCTCGCCCGCCCCGGCGGGAGGCCTCCAGTCGGTGCGCTTCGAGTCGCCGACAGTGCCCGCGCCGGCCCCGAGCCCCGAGGACGTCGACCTGGACGATTTGGACTCCGGGGACCTGAAGCACCTCCTCATCAGGGCTCGCGTGAACTGGGCGAGCGGCGCCGTGTGGATCGTCTTCCTCTGCCAGCGCCGTGAGGGCAGCGAGAAGAAGGATGAGGCGCTCTGGGCTGGAGTCACTCACGGCCCCGAGGGGGCCAGCCTCGACTTCGCCCTGAAGCTGGACGAGGTGCAGGCTCACCCCGCCCTCAGCGCAGCAGGCAGGCTGCCGCAGGGCTTCCTCGAGGAGCTCCTCTACCATCCGCCGGCTGGCGCCCGCGAGATGGGGATGCCGTGGTGGGATCTGCACTGCCCAAGCTCGTGTGGGAGAAGCTGCAACCTTGGTGAAGCAAGCCTGTCGGGGGCAAGCATCGTTCTCTCAGGGCCTGGCAATGGCAGCTCATCCGAACCCGAGGTAGCACCATCAACAACTGGCATCCAGCGGGGTCCGCCTCGGCCACGGGAGATATGCCAATCGGGGAGAGGAGCGAGCTCGACGCCACGATAAAGGGCCTGGACGATCACTGGAAGCGACTGGACCGCAGCGGGTCGCCGCAGGCCCTTTCCAGGGGGAGTCGACGCAGCAGCAGCGGGAGGTCTCCGTCCCGGACGCCTCCGCGCTCGGATCGGCACCCGCCACGTGAGAGGGGCGACGGGCAAGGCCACGAGTCCGAAGCCGACGACCTAGATCAGGGGGAGACCATGCTAAGCTCCTACCTCGAGGCCAGAGGCAGCGGGTCCGATGAAGCCGACGCCCTGCAGTGCGTCGCCTCGGGCTTCGACGAGGAGACCAGTGCCGTTGTTGAGCGGCTCGCCCACTGCGCGGATCACCTGGCCAGCTATACCGAGGCGGAGGATGACGAGCGCGCGCGCTCCATGCACGCGGGCCGCTGGAGGAGCCATCTGGCCCAGATGCGCATCGCAGGGGCCCGGCAATCTGGTGCGACTCCTCCTCGACCGGCCGCGGCGGGGCTGCTGCAGCTTGAGGCGCAGCCGCCAGCTCCGAGGGCCGCCGACGCAGCAGCTGCTGACGCGACTCCGTCGGCAGACGCGCCCTCCCCGAGCGTGCAGACACCGCCTGCGGGTCGACCGCCTGGCCATGTCTCGCCCGCGGGTCTGAGGTTCGGTGTGACAAGCTCCGTCCCGCTCGGACTCCCGAGCGTCGCGGGCGTCGCCGGCCTCTTTGTCAATCGAGGCAGCTACGCGGACGCGGGTCCGGTCCAGATCCCGGGGCAGCCCGACCGACAGGGGGCCGTGGGTGCCGCCGGCGACGCCGCAGCTATGCAGGCATATGCCCACGCGCTGCAGGCGGGGCAGGCGCAGCAATGCGAGGACCACAAGCAGCTCCTGCATGCGATCCAAGAAGGGCTCATCCAGAGGGACGATGGTAAGGTCGCGCAGCTGGGCACACTGGCAGCCATCAAGAAGGCTGAGGAGTTGGGCGTGCTCCTGGCGCGGGGGTGCGACACCGCGGAGGTCGAGATCTGCAAGGGGCCACTCGGACGCGACCTTTTCCACGGTCTCCGTTGGGCTTGTGAGGACAGCAAGCATTTAATGCTGGCCGTAGGGTGCCCGACGACCGTGACGAACAGGATGGCATGCGGATCGGCGATTTTCCCCTGCGGGGCAAGGACCACCTCGAGCTGCCCAACTGGAGCTTGTCCGTGGCCGACTTCCCAGTATGTCGGGGTGAGGATTTCAACGACTACGCGATGCCATCAGAAGTCAATTTGGAGCCGCGACCGCGGCGCCCCGTCGCGTTCAGCCAATGGCACCGACAAGCCCAGAACGCCATCAAGTTCTGGTGCCTCGTCAACGGGCGCCAACACGGACCCGAGAGGCACGCCGCGCTCGAGAGCCTGAGGAAGTCACGCGAGCACGACGAGGACGAGTACCCCTCGAAGTATGTTCACGGGCTGTGGGAGGAGCTCAACGCGGCTTGGTGCGAGCAGCTACGGGAAGAGCGCCGGGCGATGCGTCTTCTTCTCGGCACTCAGCACCCCCGGAAGGAGGACCTGAAGCTGTGCGCGCTGGCCCCCGCGGGCCCTGGCGGCCAGGCAGCCTCCGAGTTCCCGAACGTCTTCGACTTATACGACCCTGGCGGCTATTGCCAGATCGTCTGCATCCCCCAGAACGAGCGAAAGCTGCGCAAGCTTTTCAACCGCAGTTTGCACGGCCTAGGCCCGAAAGGTCCGATCCGTGCTGGAGGCGCCGAGGGAGATGAAGGGCAAGATGCCGGACGTCTCCCAGGCGCGCGCTTCCCGCCGCCCGAGGCAGGCGAGAAGGCTGGCGCCGGGAGGCGGGCGCGCGCGCGAGGCCATCAAGGGCATGGGGGGCCTGCGCTGGGCCGTGCAGGCCCAGCTGGTCAAGCGTGGTGGCCTGAAGTCTGGGACCCGCGCGGTGCCGAAGGACGTGGGCGGGCGCGTGCAGCAGCTGCGCGCACAGGGCAAGAGCGAGGGCGAATCCGAGCGAGCCGGGGCCGCCCAGGCGCAGGCAGGAGCCGCGCCGGCGCAACCCAAGGCCGCCGCAGGGACTCCGCCGAGGCGCGGGGGCTGTGCCGGGCCGGAGGTCGACTGGAATGCCCCGGCTGCTTACGACGAGATCCAATGCGCCGCGATGGAGAACGACTTGAGGGAAGCGGTGCAGGGTCCAGGCCACTCTTGGCTCCTCGATGCCCACGCAGATTCCCCCTGGGTGTGCAGTTCCAGCCAGTGCGACCACTCCGAGGCCATCAAACGACAGACCCTGATCGATGAGTTGCCGAATGGCGGCGTACTTGACACGCTCCAGGAGACCAGCGACTACCTTAAGTCCCACGTCTCGGCCCGGCTTACCCAGGCCAAGGCAGAGGGGGCCGCGCTCGAGCTGGAGCAGGTGCTGCTGGAGGCCACCCGCGACGGAGGACCGACTCTCGCGGAGGAGGCAGGCGCTGCGCTGGACAGGATAGGCGCCAGAGCAGGCAATCTGGGCGGGGAGCCTGACGATGCGATCAGCCCCGTGACCTGGGACGAGACCCGCGAGACTGGTACGGGGGCCGTGCAATTGCTCGGCCAAGCGTGGCAACTTTGGGATTACCAGGACAAATAATTGACCTTGGGGCCTGAGCTCGCGGCGCGCCTGGTGCTCCTGGCCGACGCCCAAGAGGAGAGGCAGCGCTTGGCCCTGCACCTGGCGGGCGCGCTCTTGGGCGAGCACGGCCGCGCCCCGTCCATCGCCGAGGTGCGTGAGCTGGCCTTGGTCCTCCGCTGGTCCCTCTGGGGCCAGGCGACGACCGCGGCCGCTGCGGTGGGCGACCCACCGCCTTTCGTCTCCCCGCGTTGCGGAGCTGAGGATGTGTTGCCACGATGCGCTGATGCCTCATCATGACAAAGATTTCCGATGTATCACGCTGTTCACCTTCCCGGAGCTCCAGGACGCGACGCCCCGCGTCTGGAGGGTGAACCACTGGAACCAGCTGGGCCTGGACACCATCCTGCCCCAGGAGGTCGGGCAGCGCGGGCTCCGCGCGATGATTCACAGAGGGCGCGCGCGCATGCTCCGACCCCCGCCCGGGGTTGACGGGCGGCAGGCCATCCGAGAAGTGATCAAGACCTGGGCCTTGGGCAGGAAGCAGTTGCGGGAGCGGCTCGCGACTGGCTGGGGGATGTACTTGGAGACCGAAGATGCAGCCAGCCCTGTCATCCCCAGCCGCCCCCCGCCGCGCGCGCACTGCAAGCGCCAGCAAGCGGCCGCCCGCGAGATCAGGGAAGGCGCCGGCGGCGAGACTCCGGCGACAGCCGAGGAGGAGGACGTCGGCTTCCAGCAGCTGGTGCCCCTGCTACGCCGGCCCGCGTTCGCCTGGCTTGCCAGGGCGAGGGAGATCTTCGCCGGCGCCGGGCGCTGGTCCGCGGCGATGGCCGACGCTGGCCCCCCGGTGTCGGAGTCAGTGGAGCTCTACGAGCAACTACTCTCACAGACAGGGCCGCGAGCAGACCACGACGTGCTGCGGCCAGAGGTGCGGGAGCGCATCCTGCTGGACGCGGGCGCGGCGACGGGCCCAGAGGACGCCAACGTCTGGCAGTTCGGGCCGCCGTGCATCACCCACGCGGCCTGGAGATTGACGAACGGAGGGGCTCGATCATTCGAGGAGCCCGGCGGCGACGGCACCGACCCAGAGGAGGTGGCCGCGAACATCTGCACCGACTTCGCGGCCGACGTCGCCGAGCGGCTTAGCGTGAACGACTGGGAGTGGCTCCTCGAGTCCAGCTGCAGAGACGGACGGCGCCCCAAGATCTGGGACCGCAAGCGGATCAAGCTACTCATCGAGAGGACAGGTGGGAATAGCATCACGTTTGCCGTGTGCGAGTGGGGTTTGGCACCGCCAGACCAACCGAGCAAAAGGTACCAGAAGCTAACGATGTGGCTCGTGAGCAAGGGCCTGTGCCCATGGACCCTCGCCTCGGCGAGGAGGTGTTCGGGGCGCCACGAGCATGTCCCTCTGGAAGGGCCCCTGTCGCGCGACATCCCCGACGAGCAGGCGGCCGCCTTCGTCGCCGGGGACGAGGCCCCACTCGCCGAGGCGGAGCGCCGAAGGGCACGGAGCCTGCTGAATCGCATCACGTTGACCGGGACCGAGGCGCAGGGCCTCGGCGACGACGAGGAGTGGAGGCAACCGACCCTCGGGGCAGAGTTGCTCAGGCCGCTGAACGCCCTGATCCTCAAGATGGCGCCTGCCTTTTTTTTCATTGGGCGCCCATCGAGTTCAAGAGCGTGGATCAGCGCCTGGGCCCCCTCGAGGTTGGGAAGCAGGCCCTCTCCTTCGGCCACGACCAGGACGGGCGCTTCTTCGGCGTCCGAGCACCGTGGCTTCGCCGCGGCGCGCGGGCCATCAGCGGGGCCCCCACGCCGCTGAGTCAGCAGTGCCGAGGGGAGCTGGCGGCGCTCGGCTTCCGCGCAGGACTGCGCGGCATGAGGTGGGCCCGCCGCGCCGGGCAGTGCGCGCCCAGGCTGCGCGCGGCTTGGGCCTGCGCCCTGAAGGCCGCGGCCCACGGCTTCCCTACCAGCGCTCTCCAGGACAAGGTGGGGGCGCTCGGCAGGGAAGCGAATGCGGGGGCAGAGAAGGCGGAGAGGGCCGGCGAAAGCTTGGCGGAAGACGCGCCGCAGCACAACGACACCATCGAGCGCTGCCGGCCCCCCCCCCCACCTTTTTCGACGACTTCCCGCGGCGAAAGCCAGGGCCCTGCTCAAAGGGGCTGGGCGGACCCGCGCTCAAAGGGCGCGATCGAGGACGCGGAGGCGGAGGAGGACCTCGTGGACTTGTATTAGAGGGCACGGGCGAGGACGCGGAGGCGGGGGGGCGCATGCAGATCGGGGAGGTCAGCGGCGAGAGAGTGGGCGCAGCCAAGGGCGGCAACCCGGGCGGAAAGCGCGGAGGCAAGCGCGGCCGCAAGAGGGGAGGCTGGATGCGCAACAAGGCTTCGAAGAGAGAAGTTGATAGAGGTCAAGCAGGGCGCAGCAAGGTCAGACCCACCCCAGGACCAGGAGGCCAGCCGGGCGACGGCAACAGCGGGGACGAAGAGGACGAGGACGAGGACGAAGAGGAGGAAGAGTCAAGGTGCCCCAAGAAGTCTCGGGACGAGGAACAGGAAGGCAGCGTCTCGTCGCCGGCCCGCATCCTCCCTCCTCCCGCAGAGGGGCGACCGCTGGATGGACATCCCGACAGTGCCGATGACGGTGATTGATATCGAGATGATGCTGATGACCTCGCGCCCGTTGAGGCACGACCTTATTCGCGACGTTCGGATGCGCGTCTTCTTCTACACCGAGGACGAGGAGACCGCGGGCGCTGGCGGGCCCCCTTTGGAGGATGAAACTCGAGTGCTGGCCGGCGACGCCCTCATCCTCTGGATCGGCGCGGAGGACCCCGAGAACTTTGTGAGTTGGGCGCCGCGCTGGGCCCGCAACAGAACCCTCGGGCCCCCTGGGCGGGGGAAGGGGACCGGGGCACCCAGCGGCGTGTCGCGCTCAGGGTAGCGGACCGCGCTGCGCCCCGCCCGATGAGCAGGAGCTTCCTGACCAAGCCCACCTTCAGCAGCGCCGCGGCCTCGGCAGCGGCCGCCTCGGCGGCTGTCAAAGTCAGCACCCTGGCCGCTGCCGGGACATTCAGTTCGGGGGACAGCGCCGAGCTCAACCAGATCAGGTCCGACCTGGAAGCAGCGCGCGCCCTGGATGAGGGCGACAAGGGGCCCAGGGGGCGTGGGATCAGGGGCGTGCAGAGGCTCGAGATTAAGCTCAACGAGATGAAGGCACGCCGAGCCGCTCGGCTCCGAAGGGAGGAGGAGACCAGGCAGCAAGAGGAGCGCGGAACCAGCCAGGACCGAGCTCCTTCCGGGGAGCCGCCGGCTGGGCAGGAGACACGACGCCACCGTGCGTGGAGCGCTGACAGCCCAGGATCGATGGGGCCGCCGGCCACTGCGACTGCCAGCCGCATCGGCTGGCTCGACCCGGCCGCCGTCGGCAGGAGCAGCCGGGCGAGCGGCGTGGCGGGCCACCGCAGAGCTGACGCCTTCGTGGGAAACAACAAGCGGACCAATGGTTTCGTTCATCCTCGAGGGCGAGGATGACTGCCGTGGGGCGGAGACCATGCTGAACAACTACGCTAGGAGCCTGTCGACCAGGGGCATGCCCTCCAACGAGATGAGGACGTCGGCGCGCGAACTCCTAGTCCTCGGGATCACGAAGATGGACGAGGGGCTCCCCCAAGGAGCCAGCTGGACCCGCAACGAGCAGGTGCGGATCCGCAACGAGTTCGTGACAGTGCTGACGAAGCTCGAGGCAGCCCTGGGCATCCCGGAGGACGACCGCTTGGCCCCCCCCCTTCGGGAGGAGCCGCCCGCGCAGCCCAGCGCCCAGGACGGATCCTACGACGACGGGGGACCAGCGACTGCGAGATGCTCGACCCGCCGCGCGCCGGTGGAGCCAGCTCCGCAGCTCGACAGCTCGCCCCTCGGCAGAGGAAGCGAGGGCCCTCTCCTGGCAGCGCGCCCAGCGGGAGCGCCCCAGTGCGCCCGAAGCTGCAGCCGCGGGCCAAGGGCACACGGAGCGTGCATCTCAGCAGTGAGGTCGAGGCGTTGCCCCGCACTCCCCGCCCCAGCACAGCGCAGCCGCCGCAGCGGCCACCGCCTACGCAGAAGGCGCGGCCCGCGGGCAGCCGGCAGGCCCCACCGCGTTGCCCCGCACTCCCCGCCCCAGCACAGCGAAGCCGCCGCAGCGGCCACCGCCTACGCAGAAGGCGCGGCCCGCGGGCAGCCGGCAGGCCCCACCGCCGCCGGACGCGGACGGCCGCTGCGGAGGCCCACCGCTAGACGAGACGCCAGCCGTCGCACCCACGCACGGCCAGGCGGAAGCCACCCAGCACGTCACCTGGTGCGCCTCGCACCCCGAGTACCGGCCCGAGCATGTGAAGGAGGCTGTGGAGCGGGGGAACCGTCTGTTGCGCACGGCGGGCTCTGTGGAAGCCCGCGAGAAGCTGCATGGGAACCCCCAGGGGGCGTCCTGGCCGCCGGCCTCCAGGCCGCGCTGAGCCCCGAGCATGGGAGGCGTACCGTCCAGATCGAAGGGTTGCCCCGCGGACACGCGAGGTCCAAAAGTCACGCTCGGCCGTGGACCACGCCGGGGAGATGTTCGAGAAGTGCTGGAAGGACTCCGCTTCGGTGTCGTGATCTGGGCCTCGGACGCCGTCAACGACGTGCTCGAGGCCTCCGCTGTCATCGAGTCGCCCTCTGGCCGCGCCCCGAAGCAGAACCCTGACAGGGCGATCTCTTCGGAGGGCCGGCCGATCCACGACATGAGGTGCGCCAGCGTGGACAGCCCCAAGGAACAGCACCCGCCGGCGAAGCAGCCGCTTCACCGTGGGCTCGCCAGGCTGTCGCTGCGGTGGGAAGCTCGCCACCCCGGGGTGCCGCAGCTGCGCGCGAAGCGGGATGTCGCGCGGGCCTTCAAGCGGCGCCACCTCGAGCCAGCCGCCGCCCCCGTGTTCGGGACGTCGCTGCCGGGGGACGCAGTCGGCATCGAGGGAACGGTCGCGATGATTCACTCGGTGCTGGTGTTCGGCTGGTCGGGCAGTGCAGGCGAGTACATGGCATTCTCCTGGGCCGCCAAGAAGGAGCGCGAGCGCCATCGGCCCCCCCTGCCCTCCATCAGCGACGAGGTCAGTTTCGCCAGCCAGTGGCTCATGGGCGACGGGGTGGTGCTCGAGCCCCTGGCGGGCCTCCGACCCTGGCTTTCTGGGGACGAGCTTGGCCGGGCCATGCGGCGCGTCTGGGAACCTCGGGCGGTCAACGCCGACAAGCTCGCTGAGGAGGGCGAGTTCGCACCTGAACAGCTGGCGCGGGGTTTGCACATGAACTTCAGCAAGAGACGACGCGCCGCCCCGAGCAGAAGTGCATCAAGGCGCAGTACCTGCTCGCCCTACCGGAGCTTGCCCACGGATCGCGGCGCGCCCCCCCGCGAAGCTCGTACAGGAGCTGAGGGTATGCGCGCAGCACTGGGGTTCCGCGCAACCCGCGATCCGCCAGTGCTTCCAGTGCTCGACAAGCTCCTGGGGCACGTGGCCGAGGGCTCACCGTGGGCGGCCCCCAAGGGCGACCCCGACGCCGTGGCAGCAGCGTTGGAGGATCGGGCCGGGCGAAAGGGGGGGATTGGGAAAGGGGGGGTTACGAAATTTGCTGCATGCAGCTGGTTTCGGCTTCACCGAGGGGCCCATTCCTCGATACATAGCCGCCTCCGGCGCCGAGGCGCCGGGAAAATCAGCTACGTGAGCTGATTCTCAAACCCCCCCTTTGCTATCCCCCCCTTTCGCCCGACCCGAGAGGAGCGGGACCGTGCGCTGGAGCTCTTCCGGGTGATGTTCGACGCGCCGGAGGGCTGGTGCACGTCGTTCCAAGCGTCGCCCAGGCCTTGACCCCTCGCGAACTGACGGCGTTGCCTGGAATGGCGCGGCGGACCCGCTGGACAGGAGGCGACGCGACCTCGGGCGCGATTGGGGCCGTCGACTGGGGCCGTGCGAGCGAGAGTCTCGCCGCCGGCCCGCCTTCGTACTTGGCTACGGAGGCGAAGCCACTGCTGGAACAGCTCAGCGACGCAGTGATCGGACCGAGCTCAGAGGACGACTGGGTCATCTCAGTCGTGGAGCTGCTGGCGCTGGTGGCGTTGGCCGCATGCCGAGCTCACCTGTGGATGGACGAGCTCGTCTTCTACGTCATGGACCACGCGAGCGCTAAGTCCTGGCTGACGAAGCGTCGGCCCAAGAGCGCACTGGCCCGCCATCTACTGCGCGTGGTCGAGAGGCTCGAGGCCGAGTACGGCTTCATGCTTACATCTTTCTATGTGCGCACGTGCCACAACGAGGTGGCGGACTGGCCGACGAGAGAGGAGGTGAAGAAAGTGCATAGCGAGCTCGCGAGGGCTGGCTGGCATCGCCTTGGGCCTCCCGCCGCTTGGGGCTCCATCGCTAGGGATGCCCGGGACAGACTCCTGCGGATCCCGGGCGAGACGGGGCCGCTGGCCGAGGCAGCCCTGCGGCACCACGCCCTTCGCGCGCCCGTTGCGCCGAAGGTGTGCCTCCCCATGGCCGGTCAGGTCGGCGTCGAGTTGGGTGGGCTGCTCCAGGGATATCGGGGCGCCTTCGTCAAGCTCGGGGTGCTCGCGTCCCGGACGATGGACCCGCGGGACTTCGAGACGGGGGCCCTCCTCGTCCGCGTGGGCCAGGGCCGCCCCAGCGTGGTCATCGCAGATACACCTGTGGGACCCCCAGTCCAGAAGCTCGAGCGCTCCCTCAAGCAGCCCGGCTGCGCGCTGACCTCGCTCGACCTCCTGTGAACCGAGTACGGGGGTGCAACCTCAAGAACCAGGACGGCGCTGGTCGCCTGCCGTGGCCCTTTAGCGCGCTGCCTGGCGAGCATTAAGTTGCCGCTGGCACGCCGCGTGGCCCACGGAGTCAAGCATTTCTCGTAGTCGAACTCAGACGGGAACTGGCTGGACAACCAGGGAGAGATCCTCCACGACCCTAAGATCCGAAAGAGCGTGTTCTACCGCTGCTTGCGGAAAACCGAGGGAGGGTCACTGCCAGTTCGAACCCCTCCCCCCCCCCTTCTGAAAACCGGGGGGGGGCACTGCAGGTTCGAACCCTTCCCCCCCCCATCTCATCATGGAAAGGGAGTGGGGGGCACTGCCGGTTCGACCCCCCCCTCGAAAACCGGGGGGGGGTCAGTGCCGGTTCGAACCTCCCCCCCTCGAAAACCGAGTGGGGGTGCGGACAGTGGTGGGGGCGGTGGTGGTGGGGGCAGTGGCGAGGGGGCAGCGGGGCAGTGGTGGGGGCAGTGGGACAGCGGTGGGGACGGCAGTGGTGGGGACAGTGGAGCGGACAATGGTGGGAACAGTGGGGACAGTGGACAGTGGTGGGGACGGTGGTGGTGAGGACAGTGGTGTGGGGACAGTGGGAATGAGGTGGAAACAGTAGGACAGTGGAGGGTACAGTGGTGGTGGGACAATGGGAGACGGCGGTGGCGAGGACGGCGGTGGGACAATGGGACAGAGGTACAGTGGGGACAGTGGCGGGGGCAGTGGGGACAGCGGTGGGAACAATGGGACAGCTCAGTTGGACAGCGGACGAGTCAGTGGGACTGTGGGGACAGTGGGGATAGTCGGGCAGTGGTTGGGGCCGTGGAGAAAGTGGGGAGAGTGGAACCGTGGTGGGAACAGTGGTGGGGGCAGTGGGGACAGTGCGACAATGGTGGGGGCATTGGTGGGGACAGTAGGGACGGTGGTGGTACCAGTGGGGACAGTGGTGGTGCGGACAGTGGTGCTGGGAAATACACTGGGGGATGTGATGCGGACGGTGCTAGGGACCGGGGGGCGTTTGCTGGCGGTGAGTGGGGGTGGGGGTGGGGAGGGGTTCGAACCGGTAGTGGCCCCCGTCCAGTTTTCAAGGGGAAGGGGGGGGTGCGAACCGGTAGTGACCCCCCCCCCGGTGTTCGAGGGGGAAGGGGGGGGGAGGGGGTAGGGGGGGGGGGGGTTTTGCCGGGGGAGGGGACGGGGGGGGGGTCCAGCATGGGAAAGGATTTTCGGAAGGGGGGGTGGGGCGGGCTCCGGAGGAAGAGGGGGGCCTTTTTTTTCCCAACACCGAAGATTGATCGGTTTCTAGCCGTGTCAAAAGAAAGCACTATGACTCCCCAGCGTGGTCTTCGAGTTCCCAGAATTCCATTCCTGGGCATGACTTTGATTGCCGGGAACCAACTGTAGGCCTCTTCGTGGTCTTCGAGTTCCCAGAACCCCATTCTTGGGCATGATTTTGACTGCCCGGGGCCAACTGTAGGCCACTCCGTGTTCTTCGAGTTCCCAGAACTCCATTCCCGGGCATTATTTTGATGTCCGGGGCCAACTGTAGGCCACTTCGTGTTCTTCGAGTTCCCAGAACTCCATTCCCGGGCCACATTTTGAATACTGAGGCAGGCTGAGGCTGAGGCTGAGGCAGGCTGAGGCTGAGGCAGGCTGAGGCTGAGGCCGAGGCTGAAGGCAGACTGAGGCTGAGGCTGAAGCAGGCCCACTCTCAGGCTGAGGCAGGCTGAGGCTGAGGCTGAGGCAAGCTGATGCTGAGGCAGGCTGAGGCTGAGGCTGAGGCTGATGCAGGCTGAGGCAAAGGCAGGCTGAGGCCGAGGCTGAAGGCAGACTGAGGCTGAGGCTGAAGCAGGCTGAGGCTGAGGCTGAGGCAGGCTGAGGCTGAGGCTGAGGCAGGCTGATGCTGAGGCAGGCTGAGGCTGAGGCTGAGGCTGATGCAGGCTGAGGCTGAGGCAGGCTGAGGCTGAGGCCGAGGCTGAAGGCAGACTGAGGCTGAGGCTGAAGCAGGCTGAGGCTGAGGCTGAGGCAGGCTGAGGCTGAGGCTGAGGCTGAGGCTGAGGCTGAGGCTGAGGCTGAGGCTGAGGCAGGCTGAGAGGCTGAGGCAGGCTGAGGCTGAGGCTGAGGCTGATGCAGGCTGAGGCTGAGGCAGGCTGAGGCTGAGGCAGGCTGAGGCTGAGGCTGAGGCTGAGGCAGGCTGAGGCTGAGGCTGAAGGCTGAAGGCTGAGGCTGAGGCTGAGGCAGGCTGAGGCTGAGGCTGAGGCTGAGGCTGATGCTGAGGCAGGCTGAGGCTGAGGCTGAGGCTGATGCAGGCTGAGGCTGAGGCAGGCTGAGGCTGAGGCCGAGGCTGAAGGCAGACTGAGGCTGAGGCTGAAGCAGGCTGAGGCTGAGGCTGAGGCTGAGGCAGGCTGAGGCTGAGGCTGAGGCAGGCTGATGCTGAGGCAGGCTGAGGCTGAGGCTGAGGCTGATGCTGAGGCTGAGGCAGGCAGGCTGAGGCTGAGGCTGAGGCTGATGCAGGCTGAGGCTGAGGCTGAGGCTGAGGCTGAAGGCTGCAGAGGAGGCTGAGGCTGAAGCAGGCTGAGGCTGAGGCTGAGAGGCTGAGGCTGAGGCTGAGGCAGGCTGATGCTGAGGCAGGCTGAGGCTGAGGCTGAGGCTGAGGCAGGCTGAGGCTGAGGCTGAGGCTGAGGCTGAGGCTGAGGCCTGAGGCTGAAGGCTGAGGCTGAGGCTGAGGCTGAGGCTGAGGCTGAGGCTGAGGCTGAGGCTGAGGCTGAGGCTGAGGCTGAGGCAGGCAGGCTGAGGCTGAGGCTGAGGCTGATGCTGAGGCTGAGGCTGAGGCTGAGGCTGATGCAGGCTGAGGCTGAGGCAGGCTGAGGCTGAGGCCGAGGCTGAGGCTGAGGCTGAGGCTGAAGCAGGCTGAGGCTGAGGCTGAGGCAGGCTGAGGCTGAGGCTGAGGCAGGCTGAGGAGGCTGAGGCTGAGGCTGAGGCTGAGGCAGGCTGAGGCTGAGGCAGGCTGAGGCTGAGGCCGAGGCTGAAGGCAGACTGAGGCTGAGGCTGAAGCAGGCTGAGGCTGAGGCTGAGGCAGGCTGAGGCTGAGGCTGAAGGCTGATGCTGAGGCAGGCTGAGGCTGAGGCTGAGGCTGATGCAGGCTGAGGCTGAGGCAGGCTGAGGCTGAGGCCGAGGCTGAAGGCAGACTGAGGCTGAGGCTGAAGCAGGCTGAGGCTGAGGCTGAGGCAGGCTGAGGCTGAGGCTGAGGCAGGCTGAGGCTGAGGCTGATGCTGAGCTGAGGCTGAGGCTGAGGCTGAGGCAGGCTGAGGCTGAGGCTGAGGCTGAGGCTGAGGCTGATGCTGAGGCTGAGGCTGAGGCTGAGGCTGAGGCTGATGCAGGCTGAGGCTGAGGCTGAGGCTGAGGCTGAGGCTGAGGCTGATGCAGGCTGAGGCTGAGGCAGGCTGAGGCTGAGGCCGAGGCTGACGGCAGACTGAGGCTGAGGCTGAAGCAGGCTGAGGCTGAGGCAGGCAGGCTGAGGCTGAGGCTGAGGCAGGCTGATGCTGAGGCAGGCTGAGGCTGAGGCTGAGGCTGATGCAGGCTGAGGCTGAGGCTGAGGCCGAGGCTGAAGGCAGACTGATGCTGAGGCTGAAGCAGGCTGAGGCTGAGGCTGAGGCAGGCTGAGGCTGAGGCAGGCTGAGGCTGAGGCTGAGGCTGTGACTGCGACTGCCTTTGCTTCTGCGACTGTCATCGCGAATTTGACTACGACTGCGAGAACAGCAGAATTCTACAACTGGATTCTCATCTGAATCTCAAAGGGAATGCTTCCAGACATGCTCCTACACATCGCTGTTAGTTTGCTTTGCCGGGATAATCCACAGTAAAGCGGCGGTTGATCACGCTCTCTCTCTAAGATCCGCACCACGGGCAGTTCACTGCTGCCAACGGCCGGGCACATCAGTATCGGGGGGGTCAAGCATCTACTGCGTAGCCCAGACGGCCCTGCCGGCACCCCCCGGTGGCCAGGCCAGGAGCCCGCAGGGCCCGGCGCTACGCTGCTGTGCATCCCTGGCGGCGCGCACGGGAGAGTGGGGGCGCTCACGCCGCGGGAGGTCTGGCGCATCCAGGGCGGCAGCGACGCCGCCTGGGGCAAGCACCTGGCCGAGGGGACCGCCGACGAGGAGCTGCTCCGTGCGGCGGCGCGGGCCCTGCCGCCAGAGTCCGCACAGACGGTGCATAGGGCGGTCGCGCCAGCGCTGGACGTGGACACTGAGAAGGCCGGGGTCTGCCACGACCCAGAGGAGCAGGCAGCCTGGGAGGCCGCGCTCAGATGGTTTTGTGCCTGGGCCATCGCCCCGGACAGCCCGGCGGCGGAAGTCCTGCGCCAGGATAGGGAAGCGGCCGGGGGCGTGCCCTCCGAGGAGGTCCACAGGCGGCGACACAAGAGCCAGGGGATCCGGTTCAAGCAGACCAACGAAGACACCATCCTCGGCCCGGACGCCCCGCCAGCCGCTGACGAGCTCAAGCTGGACACGACCCTGGCCCGCCTCGCACCCCCCGTGGCGCGCGCCTGAGGTTGGCCCGTAAGGGGCGGGCCGCAGCGGCGTCCGACCTGGTCCGGCCACTGGCCCTGGGGCAGGCGCGCGAGAACCTGCCGGCGCCGCCCGCCCACCCCACAGTGGGAGGGGAGCGCTACGGAGAGTGGCTCCGCGACCAACGGACCGAGGTGATGCTCCAGAAACTCAACGAGGGTACTCGCAGTGGGTTCGAGGGCGGCTGGCGGCAGTGGACCGCCTACCGCGCTGCCCAGGGGCGAGATCCGTGGCTCCAGGGCCGGGGCCGCGCCGAGCGGACCAGCGACGAGGACGCCTTGATTGACTTCGTGATCATCTTGGCGGTGGTGCTGTCGCGCACCGATGGGGGCGGTGAAGCAGAAGCTGTTCGCCATCAGGTGCGCCCGCCTGATCGTCGGGCACGGCGACCCACTTCTGCTCCGTGGGCGGCTCCGGGCGACCCTGGCCCGCCTGAGAAGGCTCAAGGGCCCCGGTAGCAGGCGTAAGAGGCCGGTCGCCCCGCGGATGTTGCTGCGGTTAAAGGCACACATCCATCAAGATGCAGGCCTCAGCCCGGCCGACGCCACCACGCTGTGCGCCGCGGTCCTCGCTTTCTTCTCCTGCGGGCGTCGGAGCACCTGGTGACGGACAAGTCCCGGTCCGTCGAAAAGGGTGGCCCACGGCGAGGACATAGAGGCGAGCTTCGAGGGCGAACGCGCCAGCCAGTTCGCCCGAGCAGACGAGTGCGTCCTGCACATCAAGGGCTCGAAGACAACGTGGGGATGGTGCGCAACCAGTACGCGACCCACTCAGCGCTGTGTCCTGTCGAGGCCCTGGCGGCCATGCAAGCGCAGCGCCCGCGGCGCTTCGCCCGCGGCACAGAGGCGCGGCTGCCCCTCTTCCAGTGGGCCTCGGGCGCCCCCGTGAAGCGCGAGGAGGTGCAGCACTTCCTCGGGATGGCAGGCCTAGCGGCGGGCCTCAGGCGAGAGGAGGTCGGCTCCCACTCCCTGAGGATCGGCGGGGCCACGGCGATGCACCACATCACGGACGACCTCTCCAAGGCCAGAGGTGCGGGAGATGGGCGTCGGCTTCGTTCCGCGCCCACCTCTGGGAGTCGCGCGAGCCGCAGCGCGACGTAGCCAGACGCACGGCCAACGACCGCTCGGAGCTGACGACGCCCGCGGCGAAGCCTCAGGAGGGAGCCGCCGGCAGCAGCGCCAGGCGAGCATCCCCCGGAGGCTTTTCGGCTCTCGGAGCCGCAGCTACGGCGGCGGCCGCGCCAGGGCAGGCGGCGGCGACTGGCCAGGAGCTGGCAGTGGTGAAGGAGGACCAGAGGCACGTCAGCGCGCGCCTGACTGAGGACGGGGTGGGCGTCGCCATCACGACCCCCATGGAGGTCATGTTGAAGCTCATCGTCTCCCTGGTGGTGGTGCTGGCCACGGCGCTGGCAATGGCCTGGCACTGCTGGTGCAACTCGAGGCAGGACCGCCGGCCCCAGGGCTCGCGCGGGATGCCGAAGGAAGTGGTGGAGGACAATCGGAAGCCGCCCAAGAAGTCCAAGGTGATCTACTGCGACGCGGGGGTCCAAGGGCCGGCGCGCTACAACGGCGCCCGCTACCCCCACAAGAACCAAGGTTTTCAGCGCGGAGATGAGGTCACGCGAGAGGTGGCCACCAAGCCGCATCGCGGCTGACCAGTGACGCCGCTGGCCAAGGGCCTGGCGAGCGAGGGCTCGAGGTGGAGAGGGGCCTCCGCCGCCGGCCTCGGCCTGGCGCGCGAAGCCGCGCCGGCGCTCGGCGCTGGGCGCGGCGGGCAGCGGTGCGCTCGCGGGAGGCGGGGCGCTGGGGCGGCGGCGGCTGGGCGCCCGAGGGCAGCTGGCGCCGCGCTGGAGCCCCCAGCCGGCTGGGCCCGTGGGCTTCCCCACGGCAGGCCTGGCGCAGACTTCGCAACTGCAGTGCCGTCGCGATGGGGGCGGCGGCGCAGGCTGAGGAGCGGCCGGCGGCGCGCGCAGTGCACGCCGCCTGGCCGCGACCCGCGCGGGTGCCGCGTAGGCGCCGGCGCGCGAAGAACCCCGGGAGCGCTGGCGGCCTGCTGCCGCAGGCTGCCCTGCGCCCCCGGACCACAGCAGGGGGTGCGCCGGTAGCGACCGCTGCCCGGCGCGCCCAGGAGGTGGCGGCAGAGCCCGCTGGCGCGTGGCGGAAGGCGTGGAGCGCGCACGCGCAGCGCGAACATCATCATCTGAGTCACCATCTTTTTCCCTCCTCGACCTCTTTCGGCGCAGGTTCGAGGAGCCCTTTTTGGGTAGTGCCTTATTGCCGTCAGGGATCGCTTAGTGGTTTGGTCAAGCGCTAGGCTCTCCCTGGCCCCAGGAATGCGGGGGCCCGTCTTCCTTTTGTCCTTGCTCCTGCCTCTGCCTGCTCTCTCCCGCTTCCCCCTCTGGGGCTCTAGCCTTTCCGGGCCAAGCTGGCCCGCCCTGGGGGCCCTGTAAGCCTCTCCCACCCGTTGGCCTTTTTAAGGCTCTCGGCCCGCGGTCGAAGTGCCGCGGGCGGCAGAGCCTGCTGGCGCGTGGCGGAAGGCGTGGAGCGCGCGCACATGCAGCGCCAACATCATCATCTGAGTCACCATCCTTTTCCCTCCTCGACCTCCTTCGGCACAGGTTCGAGGAGCCCTTTTCGGTAGTGCGTTGCTGCTGTTAGGGATAGCCCCCTGACGGCTATGGCCAAAGCGGACCGAACCCCCCCCCCCCCCCCTAAGGGCATCCCCCGGGGCCCTGGGGTTTGGCCAGAGTCCCAATGCAAGACCTTCCTTTTGAGTAGCCACGGCGCCACTGGGTCTGGGAGCCCCAGCGGCGCCGCCTGGGGCTGGAAGCGCGCTGCGATGGCCCAGCTCGTCAGCTACCTGCGCAGTCAGAAGTGCCGGCCCGCCCTTGGAAGCACGCGCAGGACGGCGGGCCGTGCGGGGCTCCTGCCGCCTGGAGCGCGTCCACGCGTGGGATAACGGCGGGTGCCCCATCGGGCGCGGCCAGCAGTTGCTTCTTGGCTTCCTGGCGTCAGTCGGGATCCGCGACGCGCGTGCTGCCCCACTCGCCGGACGCGGCCTTAAGGCAGGAGGCAGGCGCCCTATCCGTCCGAACTGTAACGAGATCGGGGCCCGCCCTGAAGAGAAGGGCCCGATGGGGTAACGCCAGCAACCTGCCCGCCCCGGGTGAACCTCCTGCCCCGCGCGCGCCGGACACTCTGGCAGAGCGCCCAGCGCCCAGTGCAGAGGTCCGCCACCAGCATGAGGGGCGCCAGCCATCCAGCCCGATCCGGGCCCGCACGCCCCCGCGCAGCGCGCAGCAGGGCGCGGAGTAGCTCGAGCCACGCGCCCCCGGCAGGCGCTGCCCCCCGCGCGTCGCCCGGCGCGTCGCGGCCGCCAGCGACGATGCTGTCGACCCCTCTCCCGCCGCTGCCTCCCCTGATCCTTCCCCTGCCTCTCCGCCCCTGCCTCGCATCGATGCCCCTGACTGGGGTGGGGCCCCGCGCGCGAATCGCCGCCGCCTGGTAGCCTTTCGTCGCGAGGCGGGCGCGGCGTCTGTTCCCCGTGGCGCCCCTCGCGGCGATGCGGAACGACGCGGCGGCCGCCTTGAAGCTGGACTGACCCCGCAGGCCGAACAGTCGGACGGCGGACCCGCGCCCCCCCCGCCACTCGAAGAACCGGTGCGCAAGGCCCCTCGAACAGCAGAGCGCACCAGCCCAGCCCACAGCATGCGTCGCATACGCGGAGGATCGGGCGCCCCCGACGCGCGCGAGGGGCGGCCCGGCCCAACCCGCCCGACCGCGCGCGCCGCACCTCGCGCCTACAGGCCGACTGCGCGCCCCGCCACAACACTTCTGGGAAGTTCTACTACAGGCCCCACCAAGCCATTCGAGAAATTATGGGGAGACCCGGCCTGAGGTCGTCAACGGGCACGAGAGGGAGCGCGGCCCCATGCTGGTCATTGGCTGGGGCACTTTCTGCGACTATAGGGAAGGGCGCCGCGGGGCTACCTGCAGCCCCGAGGGGAAGGATCATATTTGCCAGGACTTCGTGGCCCAACTCATTGAAGAAGATTTCGACATTCGCAACCTCTGCTAGAGACATGGCCCCCCAATCGACTAGTACCAAGCCAGGGACAGGCAGATCCAAATATTGGAGCGGGTCCTCGGGGCGCCTGAGCCCCCCGGGAAAGGCAAATGCCGCGCCGACCCAACCTGGCCCAGTAACGAGCCATCCAGGCAGCGACGCCCTGGCAGCTGCACCCGTCATGCCCGATCACCTGACCCCGCACCCAGGCTCCGCCCGGGCGTCCATGCCCTGGAGGTCACGCTCCCCTCTCTGGTGCGTCAGCCTTGGTGCCCCTGCACCGAGCCGCCGCTTCCTTGGTTCCCGGGGCCGTCGCCCGCGCCCCCCGCCCCCCCGCGCTGCCCCAGGGTTACGCCCGTGTGCAGCGCCTGCGACGGCTCACCGCCCCCCCCCTCCCCCGGACGGCGTGCTGTCCTGCAGTCCCCCACGCCTGCTCCCCCCCCATCGAGGGGGCCGGGCGAAAGCGCCGCCGCCTGCACCAGTCTCAGTTCGGCGTTTTCCGCTCTCCCGACCCCCGCCCCCCGTGCCCCCCAGGCTGGGTGGCGGTGCGCCTTGCTCGTTCCCGCGGGGCTCTGCGTCCTTACCTCGACGGGCCCTGGCCCCACGCCAGTTTTGGCCTCGGCAGCCGGTCTGTCGCTCTCGCGCCAATGCGCCCCGCCCCTGCCTTCTGGCCGCTCGCGTGCTGTCAGTGCCCTCCCGCGGGCCAGGCAGCCTGCGGGCGACTACGACGCCTCCGCTGCCCTTCCCCTGCTGCCGCCAGCGCCCACCGGCCCCGCCGCCGCTGCTTGCCCCCTGGAGGCGCCGGCCCCGCCACGCACTGGGCTACTTTGAGTGGGCTCGGCTCCTCTCTGTCCCTTCCCCTGGCCGGCGCCTTTCCGCCCCTCGCCCGTTGCTCCCCCGCCCGTCCCGGCCGGGTGTTGCGCTCGCCCTTCTGGGTCAGGCCGTGGGTCCGCGCCCCCGCGCCATGTCTCTTCTTGGCCCCTCTCGGGGCTTGCCCTGCTATGGGTGCTGCCTGCGCAGCCGCACGTCGCTCCTCGCCGCGGCCCCGCCGTCCGGTTCGACGTTCTCGTTGTTCCGACAGGACGACGCATCTATTCGGTGCCCGCCCACGGACCATCCGCGGGTCCCGCAGTTGGGCTTGTCGGACCTTCAGGGGATCCATCTCTGGTCTCCCTTCGGCCCCGTGGCCGCGCGCTCCCCGGCCCCAGCGCCCGGGCCGGTCTCGCCGCCCGCGCCTCTCCCCATGTCCCATGCCCGCTGGTGCGGGCCACGCCGCCCTTCCCCTTCCTTCGGGGTCCGGTTTTCCTCGACTGATCGCGTGCACCGATTCTTCCTGCTGACCGGGTCAGCCTTCCCCCCGCTTGGCCCCGGTGCCCCGCCGTTGCCCGGGCCCCCGCTGCCGCCGGCGACGACCCGCCACGCGCTGGGACCCTGCTCGTCTGAGCGGCCCTGGCTCCCTTCCTCCTCCCCCTCTTCGGCCGTCGCCGTCGTCCTTTTTTCTCCCTTCTTGCATGGTTTCACAATTCGCGTAGCGTCTGCCCCGTTCTACTCCGGTCGCCAGCGCAGTCACTCTGCCTAGCTGCCGACGCAAGTGTGTGTGTGTGTGTGTTGTTGCAGGACCGTTGATACATTCTGGATTTCTCTGTTCTCCTCCTCCTCCTCCTCCTCCTCCTCCGCGTCCTCCTCCTCCTCCTTCCCTTCCTACTCCTCTTCCCCCCCTCGTGCGAGGGAGGGGCGGGATGGGCAGGGCAGAGTAGGAGGGAGTAGGAAAGGGAGGGGGGAAGGGGGAATGAAGGGGGGGGGTTGGGGGTAGGTCAGCGCGTCCCGAGAGCATTTGCGATGCGGTTCGGACTGGAACCAGATCTGCGGCCGACGTCGCCGATGCATCGGCGATGCGAGTCCTTCTTCGGACCAACTGAGTTTGTTGCAGGCCCACTTGAGCAGGAAGCCTTTTTTCTCTGTGCTTCTGCGGTCGCATATGGGCAGGCGGTTGAGCGAACGAGCAGTCTGGAGGGAAAAAGACTATGCATGCCACGCCGCCGTTGGGAGCCCGTCGGCGTGCCACTTTTTTGTTTTTGCCCAAGTGCCTGGTGCTTCGCCGACAACAGCTCGCCGTTGGTTTCCGCACGGCGGCGTGTCTTCGATACTGCTTGTTGCTCTCCCAGAGTGGGTGTAGGTGGCTCCACCCTCATCCGCCGATTCGGCGTGGGGCTGATCGTCGACGTAGAGCGCGGGCTGGTGCTCACGGACCGGTACACGGCGCCCCGCCGGGGCTGGCGCGCGGCCGGCAGTCACCAGCAGTCGCTGCCAGTCGCCGCCGTCGTTGCCGCCGCCGTCTTCGTCGCCGGCAGTCGGCATCGTCTCGTCGCCGTCGTCCTCGTCGCCGTCGCCGTCGCCGTCGCTGTCGCCGTTCTCGTTCCGTTGGTGCCACGGGTCGGCGGCGGCCTTCCCCGAAGCCTCCAGAGGCCTCCGGCCTTGTTGAGACGCTTTTTTTCTCAGCCTTCTCCGAAGCCACGGAGGGCCTCTCGAAAGGCCAGAGTCGAGTAGAGCCAGGACCCCAGGTAAGGGGACCCGGTTGATGGTAGGGCCCCAGAGCCCCCGGATTGGCCAGAATCACTAATCCAGGTTTGCTGTACCTGGTGCTTTTTCGGGTGACGGCAGTACCGGTTAGTGGAACGGGGCGGGGTGGGCGTCCCCCAGTACACACCATTAAATCAGGTCCCACTAAACCCAGTCCTGCCAACGCCCGACGGATGGCCTCTCGGAAGGCCAGAGGGCGTCTGAGGAGAAGCCCCGCTGCCTTCTTGAGAAGGCCTGCCCCCTTTCGCTAACCTGAAGTCGGATCTGTCCCTCTACGGGAGGAATATTCAGAAATTGTTAATACATAGTCCGGGAATGATTTTTGACTATTGTAGTGGCCCCCGGCCATTGCCGCCGATCCGGGGTGCTACCGATTCCGCTTGCAACGGATGACCTTTTATGTTTTCAATGTGGAGCACTCGCTCGAGACATCCTCATAAGATAGAGAGGTTGAACTCGCTTGGGCAACCTTCGGATATTCGAAAGTGACGATCTCTCGTGAACAGCCGAACTCATGGGATGTCCCCTCCCACCTTCCGGGCCTGAATGGCGTCAGCCATGGCGTCAGCCCGCCCCCCCCCCGACTCCCCCGTCCTGGGCGTGAATGGCGTCAGCCACGGCGTCGGCCTTCCCCCCCTCTCCTCTCCCGAGCCTGAATGGCGTCAGCCACGGCGTCAGCCTCCCCCCCCCGACAGAGTGAAGCTTGAGCGAGCTCCCCCGCCCCTCCCCTCTCCCGGGCCTGAATGGCGTCAGCCATGGCGTCAGCCCTCCCCCCCTCTTCCCGACCCCTCCCTCGCGGGCCTGAATGGCATCAGGCATGGTGTCCCCCTCCCCCCCTCCCCCCTCCCCCCTCCTCATGTCGCTCCTCATTTTCATCCGCAGTTTCTTGGGAGGAAAGCCAGAATCGATTATGTGAGACGTTGGGGCTCAGGGAGGCGCCGCAGACGCACCGCTCCGTCTCCTGGCGCAAGCTGAAGATGCTTCGCAAGAAGGTGCGGGCTCGCCGATGTCTGTTCAAGCTATTGAAAACGCAGGGGAGTGTTTTTTTACGGTGCGCCGATGCGCTTGCAAACTCATGCCGCCCTCCGTCATTAAATGTTATTGGGTGCTGGTGCTGGCACTGCGCGTGGGCGCGGCAGGTCGCAGGCTGCGTTGAGATTTGGGTGGTTCAACGCCCGCATGGGCTGCGCGCGGCGTCTGGCGCGCGCGCCTGCTTGCCGCGTTTCGTTTTCAGTGGGTTCTGACGGGCTCGTTCGACTCGCCAGGCTGCCGCGTGGATCGCGCGCAGCACGACGCGGCGATCGCCGACTGCAGCGCCGAGACAGGGAATCAATTGGAGCCCGTTTCTTTATTGCTTGGGGCATGACGGGCGTCATGACCCCCGCTCCCCCCCCCCATGACGTAACGCTGCCCCCCCCAGTGCGCTCCGGGCATTTGCCGCCGTGCGCATTGGGATCCGCGTAGGAATCCGCATAGGTGTCTGGTCCGAGGGCGTCGTCGTCGTCGTCGTCGTTGTCGTCGTCGTCGTCGTCGTCGTCGTCGTCGTCCCCGTAGCCATTTTGGCTCAAGACCAATGCTTCCGCGGGCTGAGCCCGCATTGGCAAGACTGGATACCGCTAGTCCGCGGCAGCTTTCATCCCTCACGGAGGTCCCTCGTCCCCCAGTGCGCGACCAGCGGCTCCCAGTGGAGTGCGCACCGGGGGCGAGGGGTTCGCTAGCCTCCATCCCTCACCAGACATGTCCAAGCCTGGCTATGTCAAGTGTGCGGCGTGCTCGTACAACTGGACGTGGAAAGGCAAAGACAGGTGCTTCGGCTGCGGCAAGTCGCTCGAGCTGGCGGTCACCCCTTGGCGCAGCCAGCAGCCGCGCGGGGCATGGGACACGCGCGTGCACGCTGCGCTGCAGGGCGAGCAGGCGGGCTGGCAGGACGGCTGGAAGCCGTGGAGCGCCTGGCCCAAGTCCAAGGGTGGCCGCAAGCGGCAGCCGCAGTCACAACCCTCGTCCAAGCCGCCCGACGCCGAGCCGACTGACACTGACTCCCTCCTGGCCATGCTGGACAAATCTCTCTCGGAGGAGGCCCGCGCCGAGCTGGCACTCTTCAAAGACAAGATCGCACCGCCTAAGCCAGCTCAGCAGGAGTCACTCGACGCGAAGTACCAACGTCTCCTGGCAGCTGAACGTAAGGCAGCGGCAGCACTTACGAAGGCGGCAACCTCGGAGAGCAAGGCCAAGGACTGGGTCGTCCAATGCGAGGCCCACACCCAGCACTGCGCGGAGGCCCTCGGTGACGCCCAGGCCGCGGCGCAGGAGACCCTCGACGCGATCAACGAGGCGCGCGGCACGCGGACGCCTTCGGCTTTCAAGTCGACGGCAGGTGGCCTCAACCTCAGCAAGCTCCTCCTCAGCGGGGAGGACCTCGCCTTCGAGGAGGGCGAGGCCTTCGACACCTCCGACCTCGAGCTCGACGCCGAGGACTCCAAGAAGTGGGCCGACCTCAAGCAGCAGTTCCTCGACGAGCTCAAGACGAAGGTCAAGGAGGTCTTCGGCTCAGGCGCCACTGCCATCCAGCAGCGCAAGCAAGAGCTGGAAGCCTTGCGCAGCAGGCTCCGCGCCAAGCGGCCGCGCACCGAGGCCGACGGCAGTGGGGCTCAGGCCGCCGAGGCGGGCACGGGCAGCGCCGCGGCACCACCCGCTGCTGCAGCTGGCGGTGGTGATGGCGGTCGCCCTGGCCCTGAGGCTGCACCTACCGCCGCGTCCGCCGCCGCTCCTGCCGCAGCTAGTGCAGCAAAGCGATCGGATGCAGCCACCAAGCTCGCTGAGGCCGCAAGGGCTCGCGCCCACGAGGAGCGAACCAAAGATAAGGAGGACCTTTAGCCAGCCCAGCTTTCGCACGATCTACGTGCGTAACATTACCGACTGGGGGCCAAAGTGCAAGAAGATCGTCAAGTCGCCGCCGTTCCAGGCGGACATCCTCGGACTATTGGAGACTCATCAGAGCGAGCGCACCAGTGACGCAGTGCTTGCAGAGTTTGATGCATCAGCTTGGAAGGCAGTTATCTCACCGTCGCGAGCCGACGGCACAGTGCAGAAGGCAGGTGGAGTGGTCTTGGGAGCTCGACGCCACCTGCAGTGTTCATCATTGGGCCACCTGGCCCGCTACCGCAACCAGACAAAGGGACAGTTGCGCCACAGGAAGCCAGAGCCCCACTTCGTCGCAGGACCCATTGACTTCTGGGACTTCCAGGCGCTCACCATCCAGATGCATCATGGCCAGCTCACGGTGCTCATCGTGTACCTCACCACATCCATCGGTGTGGCTGGCCAGAACCTCATCAAGCTACAGAACCTCGGGGCCGTTATCAAGAGTCTCATGGGGGACTGGATCGCGATTGGCGACTGGAACCTGGTACCGACGGAGCTGGAGGAGTCAGGATGGGTCAACTACGTCGACGGCCGCATCTGTAAGCCCTCCAATGTCTCTTTCACTCAGTTCACAGGAGGCCGCATGTTGGATTACGCGGTCATCGGAGGGCCAGGTCATCACGTGCCCGCCAAACTCTTTGCGGACACAATGGGAGACCACAAGAGCCACATGGGCCTTGTGGCCCAGTATACATCACAGTCGGCGCCAGCATGGGCTCTGATCCTGCCGACTCCCTTCTCCTTCGCGCACCCTCCAGCGGAGCAGAAGGCTGCGGACCCGAATAGCAAGCGCTCACGGGCCAAGCGCGAGGCTGAGCAGCGCAGGCTCGAGCGCATGCAGGACAACCCCTTGGAGGCCCTCAACCCAGAGGTCACCGAGGCGGCGTCTCAGCAGCAGCCTGTGGATGGCCCACCCCTGCCCGCGCACATGTGCGGGCCGCCTTCGAGCGGAGGCCGCGCGGCGCCAGCCGACCTGCCTTCGCGGGCCCCCGATGGCCCTGCGATCTGGCGGTCGGCCGAGGCAGGGGCAGCCCCCAGTGCTGCGGAGGCGCATGACATGGACCACGACGAGCAGCAGTCCCACGACCGTTTGCTGGGCTTCCCGATGACGCCGCCGTGCCCGACGGTGGCCAGGCTCACGGCGGCAGAGAAGGACGAGCTGTGGGCACAGGTCTGCCACCGCCAGGTCCAGTACGATGCACCGCCCGACTACATTCGGGACTCCCAGGCGTACCAGTCCTCGTCCGAGGCCGCCGACGACTTGGGCATGCAGTACGCCAGATGGATCACGAACGTGGAATACTTTTATACTGACATCATGAATATATCAGCTGATGAGCGGCACCGCTATGTTGGCCGAGGCATGGCACGCGCTCCTGCCCATATGAAGATCCGAGCACCTCGAGCAGGCACGGGGGCATGCACTTCCAGTCGGGCAACGCGATGGTGGAGCACTATGGCAGCATGTACTCAGCTGCTGGCAAAGGCCATGGCCAGGACGAACGACGCGCTCTCCGAGGCTGGCGAGAACGCGGCGGACATCATCTACACCCATGCACACGCTATGCCCGACGACAACCTTGTGCCTATCGACAATGCCACCAAGCTCAAGTGGCAGCATGGTCTATCAGCTGTGCGTGATTGGACCACTGACCAGGCTGCCACCATGGCCTATGCACTGGGGATCCTGGCCGACAGATTCCAGCGCGCTGAGGTCCGACAAGGACTACAGGCCTTCCAGGAGTGGGTCGTCCAGTGCACGGCCAAGAAACCCAGCAAGGTCCTCAAGTGGAGTACCGACTCAGCGGGGCCGATCATGGAGTACGGGGTCGGGCCTGCGGCCTCCACCGACCTGTTTAGCATCATGGAGGGCAAGCGAGGTGCATGGGCGCAGCGCTGGAGCGGCACGGTGAAGCTCTCCGACCTCCAGGCGTTCCGCCGCAAGTGCAAACGCCTTGCGGAACATGAGGACGCATGGCAGCCCATAGATCCCTACCTCATCCACGAGAAGGCCACCGTCCTGCCCAACGCCACGGGCCGTGGCAGCGACAACCTCGGCCCCTTGGACATTCGCAACTTGCCGTTCCAGGCCAAGCAGGACCTGGCCGACTTCTTCAACCAATGCGAGAGGCAGATGGCGTGGCCGTGGCAGCTCATGAGTGTACTGGTGGGCATGATTCCGAAGCCAGACGGCTCGGAGAGGGGCGTTGCATTGATTCCATGGCTCATGCGTTTCTGGGCGCAGATGCGCAAGGTCATTGGGGCCGACTGGTGCGCGGCCAAGGCAGGGCACTGGGACCAGGCCATCAAGGGCAGCAGTGCCCTCCAGTGCGGCATCTTCCGCCTGTTCTGTGACGAAGTCGATGACGAGCTGGACATACACTATGCTAACGTGATGTGGGACTTTGCAGAATTCTACGACAGCGTCAACCCCATCATGGCATTCGAGGCGGCGCTCAAGCTTGCATTCTCGCCCAGGAAGCTCGGCATGGCGGCGGTCCTGTACATGTCACCGAGGATGCTGCGCTCCAGGGGCGCGATCGCTGCACCCATTCAGCCCACGGGATCGCTCTTGACTGGAGATAGCGATGCAAATAATCTTCCCAGAGCTGTTTTATATGATTTGCTCGATGATATCCACCGCCAGTTTTTACCCAGAGGTGTCAGATCATACCAATGGCTTGATGATATAAACCAGCGCGCTGAAGGGCCGAAACATGTCCTGGCTCCCGTCCTAGCCAAGGCGGCTTCAGTTTTCTTCCATGGTGCCCGTTCCCTGGGCCTCGACATCTCGGGGAAGTCTGGGGTTATCGGGACCGACATCGACATGGCCAAAGCAGTCTGCGCTGAATTTAACAAGAATGTGTCAGAGTTTAAACTTAAACCTAGTGCTGTGATCGCTGACCTTGGGCTCGAAAGGGGGTCCAGAAGGCAGAACAAAATCAAGCACAACAAGCGTGTCAGCCAGGCGTTCCGCCAGCTTTCTAAGTTTCGCAAGGTTTCTAAGTTTAGTCGCATCCGCCTAGCCAGGCGGAAGCTGACCCTGATGTCTCCTGTGCCCCGCATTGCCTACGGAGCTATGGCTACAGGCATGGCCCCGTCCCAGATTGTGAAGGTTCAACGCGCTGTGGCGGGGGCGCTTGGGGGTCGCAAGGCTGGGCGTTGCCTGACTGCTTACCTGGCGCTTGAACTGGGGAATCGCAACCCAGGCATTGAACTTAGAGTCCGCCAGTTGCAGACTTGGTTTCAGTTTATCACCCGTGACAAAGACAGTGAGCACGTCCTTCCCAGACTTGCCAGAGCTTGGCCCAAGGTGGCCAACCGTGTCGCCCAGACCCCGAAGACCGACCGCTGGAGACATGTCCGAGGACCGATGGCGGGGGCGGTCGCTGCGCTTCTGGATGCGGGTTGGACGGCCACTGATGACACGTATTTAACCTGGTGCTCACCAGTCACAGACGACTGGTGGCGACTATCATTGCAGTCTGGCGATATTGACTACGAACCTTTTCTTGAAGAATTCACCCAGAGCCTGTGGAGCCAAGCGTGGAAGCAAGCTAGCCAGCACTACTTGGGCGGGGGGCTGGAGGGTGGGGCGGACCTCTTCTCCCTTCGTCAGTCCCTCCGCACCTTAGACAAGATGACCTCCACAGCTGCTCCAGGCATCAGGGGTAATGTTATGGCCATGGCAACTGGATCAACCTGGCCGAGGTCTCGGCTTTGCGAGGCTGGCATCTTCGGCGAATCCGACTCATTTTGTGTGCGATGTAATACCAATCAGCCAGAGACTCCTTTTCATCGATCTTGGCAGTGCAGCGCCAACTCTCATCTGGACGTCTGCCGCGAGACGGCGGACCTCGAGAAAGAGGCCGCCGATGGATATCAGCAGTTTCCTTGTTTCTGGCTTCGAGGTCTCATCCCAGCGTCGTGGGCCGTTGTCGATCCCCCCCTCAGTGAGGCCCACGCGTGGACGTGGCAAACCCAACCCGAGGCCATTGCCAACCTCGAGCCAGGGACCCAGTTTTGGGGGGCGGGTGACGGCTCTGGAGGAGCCCACACCAAAGACCCTCGCCTCCGTAGATGTGGGTGGGCATTTACCCATCTTGCCGCATGGTGTAAAGACCCTAGCTGGAACCAGATTGGGCCCATCAAAGGCCAAGCGGGGAACCTCCCAGGGCCCAAGCAGTCTAGCAACCGTGCCGAATTGCTGGCTCTCATTTGCTGGCTGGAGGACCTTCCCCTTGAGTTTAACCTACCGCCTGACGGCGAGCTTCACTTTATAACTGACTCGGCCTATGTGGCCCGTGGCGTGTGTCGGCCCGATGCCAGCAAACCCAGAACGAATAGGGACCTCTGGAAGAGATTTCGGGGTGCCCGAGGTGGGCGCCACGTTTTATGCCATAAGGTTGAGAGCCACGTGGCCCAAGCCAGGCGAGCTGAAATGAATTTTCCAGAGCTTTGGATCCAGGCCAACAGCTTAGTATATACCCATGCTGACGACGCGGCTATGAAGTTTCAGCTTCACCCCGACCAGGTCCAGAATGTCAAAGATGTTGAAGCTAAAGCCGCCAGAGTTCGTAGGCGTTTGTGCACTGTGCTCGAAGAAGTTATGCAGGCCGATAACGAAGCCAGGGCCCAGGTTGAGAGACTCCCGACCCTGGCTGAGCAGCAGCGAGCACCCCGCCCCAGCGTCTTGCAGAAAGCTGTGGCGACCAGTGCACATACCCCGTCTTTAGTGAAGCAGGGACGACAGGGGATCAAAGCCACGTGTTCGGTTTGTCTCGGCCGTGTGGGTGGCAGAGCCCGTGTTCTCAAATGGCTTTTGACCCCCTGTCACCCAGTTGGTGTCCCCGATGGTGCTGCCCACCCCGCGGGAAGGGTCCCTGAGGCCCACCAGAGGCTACAAATCGGGGGCCGATCTCCTCATCAGTCGCACAATGTTGTGGCCCATGAAGACATCCCCATTTTCTATTGCAGCAACTGTGGTTATATGTGTGCACGTGAGGGCGGAGCCCTCAGGAACCTTGCCAAAGAGTGCCGTCCTGCCACCAAGGACGGCAGATACAACCTGGAGCAGATTGCTAAAGGTATCTGGCCAGGGAGCTCTGCAGCTGCTGCGGAATTCAATAGCAAAACAGGCCTTCGTCTCAAGGCGAAGGCAACGGCGAAGCGTCGATAAGACCTTGACGAGCAATGCTCAGCAATGCAATCCAAAAAGTCGTCGTCGTCGTCGTCGTCGTCCGTCGTCGTCGCTCGTGGTTCGTCGCTCGTCGCTCATCGTCGTCGTGCGCGCGGACGCGGCTGGAGCCTGTTTTTAAGTCCGGGCCGATGACGGCAATCATCTGGGGGGGGAGGGGGTCGATGACGTCGCGTTTCGCGCCGGCGGCGTCTGGGAATGCTTAGGAATGACGGAGAACGGGTAGCACGAACATGTAGGTGGCGATATGCACAACAACTCCTGTGTACATCACAGTGCCCGCGTGCACCACAGCGCCTGTGTACACCACACCGCCGATGTACACCACAGCAACCGCGTGCAACACAGCGTCAGTTTGTGCCACCGTGCCTGCGGGCACAGCAGCTCCTGTGTACACCACAGCGCCTCCGTACACCACATCAGCCGTGCGCAACACAGCACCAGTGTACACCACAGTGCCTGCGTGCACTGCAGTGCATGTGTACGCCACGGCTCCTGTGTGCACCACATCAGCGGTGTGCAACACAGCACCATTGTTGTGTATAGAGTTTCAGAAGGAATATTTGTGACAAGATTGAGCGCGTGTGGATTCCAGATAAATCAATGGAAAACAAATCCTCATGGACAAAGGAGCGCCGCTGGAATCTACGAGTCCCCCCGAGTCCGCCCGCATCACCCTAACTCCCACTTGCGTCCAGGAGGCTCCAGCTAAACTGGCCGTCCGATAACCAAGTGGACCGATTCAATCGACCATTCTGCGGTGCACGCTGAGACGCGCTAGTGCGTTGTAACGCCAAACCGCACGACAGGGGGTAAGACGGAGGAAAAGGAGGAGGAGGAGGAGGAGGAGGTGGAGGAGGAAGAGGAGGAGGAGGAGGAGGAGGAGGTGGAGGAGGAGGGAGGAGGGAAAAACGTCGCATTCGATTCTCAGAACTTTCCTGGCGTGGCGTTTAGTTGTCCGCAGCAGAGCGTGACGTACATGCTCCTTCTACCTGTCCTATGCACGCAGGCACTGTGGTGTACACCAGCGCTGCGTTGCACGCGGATGCTGTGGTGTAGACAGGCGCTGTGGCGTGCACAGGCGCTGTGGTGCACGCAAGCACTGTGGTGTACACAGGCGTTGTGTCGCACATGGCTGCTGCGGAGAATGTACACCGGCGCTGTAGTGCTCCCGAGCGGTGTGGTGCACGCGAGCGTGGTGTGGTGCACGCGAGCGTTGTGGTGTACACAGGCGCAATGGGCAGATCGCCACTTACATGCTGCTCTCGTCGTCGTCGTCGTCGTCGCTCGTCGCTCGTCGCTCGTCGCTCGTCGCGTCGTGCGCGCGGGCGCGGCTGTGGTGCCGGAGCCACACGGCGGGGGGGGGCGTCACGTCATACCCCCCCCCCGCCCTCCCCCCCCCCCATGACGCCCGTCATCGCCGAACATAAAGAAACGCGCTCTTGGCTACGTGTAGCGGTCATCTCGGTTTCGCTTGTCGCGTCGACGCCCCAAGTGCTCGACGTCGAAATGCGCCCAGGGCGCCCCGCCAGGTTCCGCAAGTCACGGGCGCTGATGGCCGGCGCAAGTCGCGGGGTGCATAGGATGCGCATGGCCCGCGACGCAGGCGCTTTGGTTTCGCGTTTTTTTCAAGCGGGCGCAATCGTCAGCTATGCGGCGCCGGGGCGGGCTTCGCGACCTCCCTCGCTCCCCCGGCACCAGTGGTTGCGCGGATCAGACGGGTCACCCGGGGGCCTGGTGCGCCCCAGGGGCTGCGACATCTTCCTGGCTCACGTCGTGTCTTCAGGGGTCCATGTGCGAGTGTCCCCAAATTGTATGCTGCGCGCCGCTTGCGTTGTCGCGGGCGCTGTCCTTGCGAGGTCGCGGCGTCTCGCGCGACGCTGTGCAGCGCGACTGGAAGCGTCGGGTATTTCGCATTCTTGCGGCGGAGTGACCTTGGGGCAGAGTGGCCGACGCCGCGGGTGCCGTGTTACTTTCACTTCGTGCTCTAGGCTGGCGGTTTACGCCGGAACTGCGCTCGTGGCTGATCGGGGCGTCGAGCTCGACCTCCGCGTGGATGCTCCAGTCGGCATCGGAGACCTCGCCGCGGCGGCGGCGGTCAGAAGGGCGCGGGAAGCCTGGGTCGCCCGACCGTCCCCTGCTTCTGAAGGCAAGGGTTCCGAGGGGCCTCGCGGGCACAGGCTCTGCCCCATCGCCAGATTATTGCGCGGTTGCCCCGAGAAGCCCGATGAGTCCATGGAGAGGGGGGCCCCGAAGAGCCCAAGGGGGACCCCGAAAGTTTTGCAGCACCGCATCCGTGAGGCCGGACTGTTGCGCGTCATCGTCGGGAGGGGGCGGGCGTGGGGTGAGGGCTGGGTGGGGGGCGGTGTGTGTGTGTGTGTGTGTGTGTGTGTGTGTGTGTGTGTGTGTGTGTGTGTGTGTGTGTGTGTGTGTGTGTGTGTGTGTGTGTGTGTGTGTGTGTGTGTGTGTGTGTGTGTGTGTGGTGTGTGTGTGTGTGTGTGTGTGTGTGTGTGTGTGTGTGTGTGTGTGTGTGTGTGTGTGTGTGTGTGTGTGTGTGTGTGTGTGTGTGTGTGTGTGTGTGTGTGTGTGTGTGTGTGTGTGTGTGTGTGTGTGTGTGTGTGTGTGTGTGTGTGTGTGTGTGTGTGTGGTGTGTGTGTGTGTGTGTGTGTGTGTGTGTGTGTGTGTGTGTGTGTGTGTGTGTGTGTGTGTGTGTGTGTGTGTGTGTGTGTGTGTGTGTGTGTGTGTGTGTGTGTGTGTGTGTGTGTGTGTGTTGTGTGTGTGTGTGTGTGTGTGTGTGTGGGGGGGGGGGGGGGGGGGGGTGGGGGGGGGGGGGGGGGCTGGGCGCCACGTCGGTTATGCAAGTGGGGGGTGCGCGCGCTCCTCGTGCTGTCTTGCGCGCGCATGTGAACACTGCAGCTCATGCCGCATCGGATGAGGCTGCGAGGTGCGGGCTATGGAGCAAGATCAGGCCATGGGCAGGGTGGATGTGCGTGGCTTCCCCGCTCGCTTCCGCGGATTTTGTTTCAGGACTGACGGTGCGGCGCCAAAGCCGCCGATGGTACATTGAATATGGCACGCCCAGTTTGGTGCAGGGCTATGTCAGCACAGACGGGGCTTGTCGCAAGGTCTGGTGTTGGCCATACTCTGCCAGAGCAGGATGGGGATTCGTCAACCATATCGCGTTCGATCGATCTCATGGTGTATGGGGCGCTTCCTGGAGAGTTCCCCACGGGCGAAAACTAATACGTTTCTGCAGGTGGTGGAAGTACGCATCTTGCCTCACCACGCTTCTAAAGATGTCCAAGTACTGGTCCAAACCCAGGACTCAACCCCTAGTTTTTCTTTGCGGTCCTCGGAAGCCGAACGCTGACGTTTGGGAAGCCAAACGCCAAACGCTGACCGCCAAACGCTGACCATGGAGGCCTTGGAGAGGCCCGCGTGTCTCGCGTGTCAGGAGTGACCAGACCGGGCGCTCCTTCGAGGCCTGGCCCGGCCTGACCCCGATGCCTCAGAGCCAGGGGGGGGCACTCTGCCTCGAAGGCCGCCTTGGGCCCAGTTTAAGGCCATCCATGCACATTGCCGTGGGGTCCAGTGCGATCTTGCATTGGCTTGTCGCGACGCATTTGCATCATCTGCATGTTTGGCCGTGTCGAGGCGTGTTTTCGATCTCGTAAGCTGAAGCATGAGGCAATGGACCGAGAGCGAATAAACCAGGGATCGCTGTAGCATGTTGCCTGTTTTGCTGTGGGCCTCAGGCTCTCCCCGCTCTTGGGTGCCCGTCATACGCACCGCGCGGAGGGCGCCACCAGCGTCCTATCCTCCCCCCGCCTGAACTTTTATTCCCGCGCGGCTATGCAATGAAGTCCTGATTGCTGCTCATACTGCGCAGAGCTTCCGCAGATTATCATTTTCTGGACGATTTCTTGGGAAACTGCTGGTCATCAGCTGCGCTGGCCTCTTTTTTGTTGGCGGTCAGGAGGGAGCGAGGGCGCCCAGGGGCAGCTATGGGGCAGGCCGAGCTCTAGGATACATTTCTTGAGAGCGTTCCGTCCGGAACGGCCGCGGTGTTCGATACATCCTCCATGACCGCCACATCTCAGACATAATAAATATATCCCTGTGTGTCTTTGCTCGGTCTTGATTTCGTCGCATCCCAAAACCACCCTCCCCAGACCGTTAAACTATCAAATCGCAAGCCATCAACCAGTGTTTTTTGTTTGAGGCTCTGGATGGTCTCTTAGGTTGGTAGCATCTTTTATGTTGCTCCAGCGCGGTCTTGGAACGTTCAAGGGAGCCCCTTGGGTGTTCAACCTCGCCAACGCAGAACATGGCAGTGACGTTAACATACATCATGAGGTCCAACGATATCAATGTGGTCTCGAATCGTTGACAAGCAGTTCGTTTCCCTTTTCGGCCTCAGCTGCGTCGGACATGGCCGTAGGATGGCCCCCAAACAGCCTAACATCACTGTGATATGTTTTGTGGGTGGAACTGACGACGGCGGCGGCTGCGGCGACGACGACGCCGACGACAGCAACAACGACGCCGACGACGACAGCAACCACAACGACGACGACGGCGTCGACGAGGGGAGGCGTTCTTTTCCCGAGGTTGGAGGTCGCTAGAGGGCAAAACACGCCTAGAAGCATCTATGGTCGAAGTCTTTGAAGCGTCGAGCCTCGAAGTCCTCGATGACGACGTCGACGAACAGCGACGATCGCTTCCCTCGCTCAGGTGCCACAGCCCCTGGCGGTCGTAGAGCTCACGTTCGCGCAGATCGTGACCACGGACGCGGTCGCCAGTGGGGGCCGCCGCCGTCGTTGTCGCAGTCACCGTCAACGCCGTAGGCGTCGTCACTGGCGCCGTCGCCGTCGCAATTGTGGTCGTCGCCGTCACCGTCGTCGTTGTCGTTTCCACCGTCATCGTTGTCGCTGTCGCCGCGTTCTTGCGTTTCCAGGTTTCGAACAGGCCAAGGCGGCTCAAGACGCTCCCGAGATGCTCCAAGGCGGTCACAAAGGACCCCAGGGGAACCCACGACGGCTCAAGATGGCCACAGGACGGATCAAGCGGCCCCCCACAGGGCATCCGAGACGCCAGCAGGCCCCCACAACAGGCTCCCAAAGAGCCTCCGAGACGCCCCCGAAAGGCATCTCAAAAGAACCATAGAGCAATCCTCCGCAGCCATTTTGGCTCAAGACAGCGTTTCGGTTGGACGGAGCGCTGTCGCTCCCCCCCACTCTCGCGCGTGGCCGGAGCCATGGTGTTGCGGCGCGCTCTACTCGCAGCTTCGGTGTTGGCATGGGGCTCGACGGGAGGATCCACAAGCTTCCCGCGCGTGGCAGGTTACCAGCCCGTCTCGGACATCTCAGCGGCCCTTGCAGTGGGGCCAGCCATTGAGAAGGTCGACGAGGCGCTTGCAGCTGAACCGAGAAATTGGACGGCCGCGCAGGACGCGTACTTGGAGTCGCTGACCGGAGGCCTGTCCCTTCGAAGCATCCTGCTGCCGCTGACGCCTGGCCGTGAGCTTCTCAACGTGTCGATTCGCTATCACGGATCCGCTGACTTCGTGCACGAGTTCGTGCAGCATGCCTTCTCTGGCACCGGCAAGTTCGACTTGAGCGAGAAGATGCGGCAGGAGCTCGCGATCAAGGGCGTCGTCCTCCAGGGCGTCCTGCTGGCGTCGATCACCGCACTGCAGGACTCGGTGGCATGCTGCCTCGCCGGGCAGACGGACGACAGCAGTGGTGCTCCCCACGACGTCGACACCGCCTGGAGTCTATACGCATGCTCCCAGTCCGTGGGGCCCATCAGACTCGCCGAAAAGCGAGCGCCGCAGTTCGATGTTGAGGCCGCTGCGCCTACGGAGGCGGGCGCCAGCAAAGTGAACTCCCGCCTTCTGGAGCTCTTCTCGCAGATGCAGGCGGAGGCCCAGCAGGGCAACTGCGAGATGCTGGGGGGGCTCGTGTCGCAGTCGATATCTCAGATGCAGGTGCCAGTCATCCAGGGCATGCTGCGCGAGGCCTACGAGGTGGACCCGAAGGAGTCTGGCGAGCACCACGGTGCGGACGGCTTCGTGGAGGTCGCGGAGGGCTGGGCGTTCGCCATGGCGGTGCTGCCCGCCATCGCCGAGTGCTCGACCGAGACGGCGGCCATCATAGTGCGCAACATGGACACGCTTTCACTCGGTGAGGCAGGCCCGCACGTGCCTGATGGCTACGAGGAGGTCAAGCGCGCTGTGGAGTCCACGTACGCCTGCCTGGGCATCAGCTGCCAGGATGTCAACGCGATGGTCTCGCCATGGAACACGGGCCAGACGCTCTGGGAGCCCTGCGACGACGCGAAACTGCCGCCCCTCACCACCCTCGGTGCACCCACAGAAAAGGAGACGTCCACAGCGGTCCACCACGCTCGGGCCGTGGCAACTGCGCTTGTGCCGCTGGCTTTGCTTTGGTGAGCAGCACGGCGAAGACGTCATGCGACACACGCCTGCACGCGGAGTGAAACGAGTTGACTTTCAATGCTGTCAACGCAACGGGCGTTTCTATATCGCAGTGTATGTAGGGTTTCGCTTCCTGACTGTAGGTTGTCATTATAGGGCGACAGACGATGCACAAAGCAGCAGTTGCTACTGCTAGCTGCTAGAGCTGTCAAGCCCTTTCCAGCTATGCAGATCGATTGCTTTTTGCGGCTTTGAGCCCTCTACCCAGCGATACGGGAAAAAAAGCCCGAGAGGCAGCCATTCCGCCTCTGATTTACGACCCATGCACGGTGGCGGGATGCATTGACGGAGCTTCGGTGGGGGCGTGATCTTTTGAGTGTTGCTTTGCAGCGACCCTTCATTGTTTGTCCTCCAAGCGAGGTTCACGCGGCAGCTCAGGGAAACGACCCCTTCCTACGATTTTCTCAGCCCCCGCGAGCACACAAACAAGTGCCAGCGATGATGCAGTATGGGGCGGCGGACTGAACAAAGCGATTGCATTCGGGGGGGCCCCCGTCGGACCTGGCCGTGCTGTAACATCCAAGGATCGATGATGATGCTGATGATGCTGATGATGCTGATGACGATGACAATGATGATGGTGATGCTGTTGCTGACGATGCTGATGATGACGACGATGATGATGGTGATGATGATGATGACGTTGATGATGCTGCTGATGCTGATGATAATGCTGGTGATGGTGATTGTGATGGTGATGGTAGTGATGGTGGTGATGAGGATGAGGAGGGCGATGATGATGCTGATCATAGTGATGATGCTGATGAGGCTGTTGCTGACGCTGATGCTGATGCTGATGCTGATGCTGCAGACGATGCTGATGCTGCTGATGCTGCTGATGCTGATGCTGCTGATGATGCTGCTGATGATGATAATGATACTGATCATGATGATGCTGCTGATGATGATGATGATGCTGATGCTGATGATGCTGATGATGATGGTGATGATGATAATGATGATGATGATGCTGATGATGATGATGCTGATGATGATGATGATGATGAAATGGAGGATCATGTTAGCTGCGAGCATAAGACATTCTTAAGAGGGGCATCGTCCGTTCCGCCAGCCGATGATGCTTCGCAGACGCCTTCCTCACCTCCATCTTCACTTCGACATAAAAAACGAATGGTTCGCGCTCTGAGTCTCTGGGGGCATATATATATATATATAAAGAATATTGGTGACTCCACTTGAGGCTCCTGGAAGATGTACAACTACCCGTGATTTGCCCTTCGATTTCGATGGGAACCTCAATTCAGCACACCTTTCACTCACTTCGTGAATGTTAGGCGCTCAGTTGGCCCCCGAGACGGACGGCTCCTTGGAGCCTCAATTCGGCACACCCCTCACGCATGTCTTTCCGCATGGACCCCCAAAGGTCCTTAGCTGGCCTCCAACATCGCCTAATCCCCAAGGGGCGGAAATACGCCCAAAGAAACATTGCAACGATTGCTACCGACCCTCGTCGAGGCCGTATCCCTAGCACCCACTGGTTGCAAAGTCTACGTGCAAGCTTCCCCCTGTGGGTCCGCCATGACTCCCGCTCTGCGGGCTCAACCGTGTGCACATTCTGAACCCCCTTCCAGATATTCTGCACGATTTTGGCCCGTTAGGTTAGCGAACATTCGACTCCATACAATGCCAATGCGAATGCGAGAGAGGGCTGGCGCGCCAGGGCTGGCTTGCGCTCCTCAATTGGCGCGCAGGTTGAGCGCGCGCGTGAGGCTGTGCGGAATCTGCATTTGCAATCTCGAGTGAACCCTCCAACTTGCTCAGTGGGTGTCTGGGCTGACATCGGATTTCACAGCTTGCGCACATAGATTAGTCCATCCATTGCCAATGCGAATGTAAGGAAGCTCCCGCGCGATGGAAGGGTCGATCTGCCAGAAGTCTGGGGCATCGGCCCTCGTCGGGCTCCCGTTCTCTGACGGCATGGTCGGCCAGCAGAGCGCGCACGACTCCTGCGCTCGCATCGTCGCGTCGCCTCGTCTCCCCGGGTCGGGACAAGGACACTTTGCTCCCACAGCGTCCCGGGAGGCTCTCCGGAGCGCTCCGGGAGCGGCTGTGGCGCCCGGTGCGGTGCCTCCTCCAGACCCGCGGGCTCCCAGACCCGCCGGTTCCCCGATTCTCCCCCCGATTCGTCCTCTTCCCAATTGGTTTTCGTCCCTCCCGCGTCTCCCCAGGTCTGCCTGTTCGTGCACCCCCAGCACAACCTTGTGCTGCTGCGCTACGATCCCGCCGCCGTCCGAGAGGCGGCCTCGGCCCCCTCATCCCGCGGCGGAAGGGAGGAGGAAGAGGAGGAGGAGGAGGAGGAGGAGGAGGAGGATGGAGGATGGAGGAGAATGGAGGAGGATGAACGAAGAGGGTGAACGATGAGGGTGAGGAGGAGGAGGAGGAGGAACGAAGAGGATGAATGAAGGGGGTGAACGATGAGGGTGGAGGAGAATGGAGGAGGAGGAACGATGAGGGTGACGAGGAGGAGGACCAGTGTAAACCCAAGAGCCATCAACGATGTTGGAGTAAGCACTCCCTCCAAGCTTCCTCCTCGTAGGCCCCATAGAACGGTTCATTTTTACTAAAAGGAACTGCTTCGTTGGAAGACAACCGTTTCAAGACGCTGAAGAATGCCAAAGCATTTTCTCGGGACTCCAACGCCACATATCAACTACTGTTGCGTCCTGACGATCCTGAATCGTGCCAGAGCGCCAGTTCTGGGACTTCAAAACCGCGAATCAACGTAATTCTGGCACCCTCACATTCCTGATTTTTTTCAAAACGCCATTTCGGGTACGCTGATCAGGGGAATCCGTGAAACTCAGTCAGCTTGTTTATAAAGAATGTGCGCGGCGCTCAGGCCACAGCAACATTTTGAAAACCACCCACCGTCAATCCGTTAAGCTCTTGCACATGCTTTTAACGACTGTGCGCGGCGCTACGGCGAGAACCATATTCTGAACACCACCCGCCCTCGATCCGTTAAGCTCGTGTATGTTTTCAAAACGAGTTTGTGTGGCGCTAAAGCGAGAGCCACATTTGGAAAACCACCCGCCCTCAATCCGTGAAGCTGCCTTTTTTCAAGCTTCAGGGTTATAAGCGGTGAAGAAGTCTCAGGCGAAACGCCTGGCCCGCCCTCAAAACAGGCCTCGGGGTGCGACAGAGAACACACTTTTTGTTATATGTTTATACTTATTGATAGAGATATACTGTAAAAGAAAAGTGAATGATGGAGGAGGAGGAGGAAGAGGAGGAAAAGGAGGATGAAAAGGAAGAGTGGGAGGAGGAGGAGGAGGAGGAGGAGGAGGAGGAGGAGGACCCCTCCCCCGGCCTGGGCGTGACTCTAGGTGTAGATTTTTGGGCGGAGGACCTGAAGTGGGTCAGGTGCCAAGGGACCGTCTTTTCATCCCCTGGCGATATCGGGCGTGACCAGGGGGCGGAAGGGGGCCAGTCACGGGCGATATTGCGAATCATGCAAACATTGGGATCTAAGTGAGAGAGAGAGAGAGAGAGAAAAAAAAAAAAAAAAAAAAAAAAAAAGTGGGTGGGGCAAAGTTCGTCAGGTCTCGCGGCTGCGAGCGCCGCGCGGGCCACCCTCCTAGGGCAGGTGGTGTCGCGCGTATGCAGCAGGGGTGTGGGGTGACCTGACCTCCCCACTTCGCGCGGTCCTCGGGACCCTCTCTGGACAAGAAGGGCGGGCGGCGGTGCACATGCCGCTCTGGGCCCCCGTGGCAGAATCGTTGCCTCAACACGCACTTCGGCTGCCGCGATGCAGCATTTCGGATATTCGAGAGAACGTGATCCACCGCCGCTTTACTGTGGAAAATTGCCAACCTTTTCCTCCGGAACCCGGGGGTCTCCCCCCCCCCCCTCCGAAAATCCCCCCCCCCCCCCCCCCTGCTGGAACCCCTCCCCCCCCCCCCCCCCCTCCTCCCGGCAAACCCCCCCCTCCCCTAACCCCTCCCCCCCCCCCCTCCCCCTCGAAAGCCGGGGGGGGTCACTACCGGTTCGAACTTCCCCCCCCCCCCCCCCTCCGGATCCGGAAAACCGGGCCCTACCGGTTGGAACCCCCCCCCCCCCCCCTCGAAAACCGGAGGGGGTCACTACCGGTTCGACCCCCCCCCCACGCACCGCCAGCAAACGACTCCCGGTCCCTACCACCGCTCGCATCACAACCTCCCGGTCCCTACCACCGCTCGCATGACATCCCCCACTGTTGTTCCCAGCACCACTGTCCTCACCACCACTGCCCCCGCTGGTTCCACCACCGTCCCTATTGTCCCCACCAGTGCCCCCACCACTGTCGCACTGTCCCCACTGTTCCCACAACTGTTCCCACCACGGTTCCACTCTCCCCACTGTCTCCACGGACCCAACCACTGCCTATCCCCACTGTCCCCACTGTCCCACTGACTCCTCCGCTGTCCCACTGAGCTGTCCCACTGTTCCCACCACTGTCCCCACTGTCCCCACCACTGTCCCCACTGTACCTCTGTCCCATTGTCCCACCGCCGTCCTCGCCGACGCCTTTACCAGTGTCCCCACCACCATTGTACCCTCCACTGTCCCAGTGTTTCCACCTCATTCCCACTGTCCCCACACCACTGTCCCCACCACCACCGTTCCCACCACTGTCCACTGTCCCCCCTGTTCCCACCATTGTCCCCACCACTGTCCCCACCACTACCGTCCCCACCGCTGTCCCACTGTCCCCCCACTGTCCCCACCACTGTCCCGCTGTCCCCTCACCACTGTCCCCACCAACACCGTCCCCACCACTGTCCGCACCCCCACTCGGTTTTCGAGGGGGGGGGGGGGGGGGGTTCGAACCGGTAGTGACCCCCCCCCCCTTTTCATGATGAGCGGGGGGGGGGGGGAGGGGTTCGAACCGGTAGTGACCCCCCCCAGTTTTCCGGAGGGGGGGGGGGGGAGGGGTTCGAACCGGTAGTGACCCCCCCCGGTTTTCCGCCAGCAGCGGTAGAACACGCTCTTTCGGATATTCAAAGGCGGCGCCTTGCGGCGTCTGCCGCGGCGGCCCGAGAATAGCGGACGAGGGTACAGGTGGCATTTGTGCTCGTGGCCCGTGGGAATGGAGGTGGGGCTAGCACTGGTGTGCCGCCCGTTGAGCGTCGAAAAGGGTTTTGAGGTTGCCAGGGAGGACTGCCCCTAAAGCGGCAGCGGGCCAGAAAGCCTCTCCAGGTTTTGTGCGCTCGGTGGAACTTGTCGATCAGCGGGGCTGATTGTTCCTGTAGTTAGTGGAAGGAGGGCGCAAGCTGGTTTGCGCGGTGCTGGAGCGCCTGCGCGCTGGCGGCGAGCGTGTTTTTGCGGTTCCTTTGTTGATGGCTGTTCGCCGCCGTGAAGTGTTGCATGAGGGCTTGACTGCGGTCCGTGCGTTGGGCGGTCCCGCTGGCCTGGTGGCCGTCGCTCCGCGGCTGGCGGCCGCCTTTGTCGGAACCCTGGCTGGCCGATTGAAAGTGCTGGCTGCCTTGGGCGCGATGGGCGGCCACCGCGTTCTGACTCACCTGGTCGTTAGCGGGCTGTGCGCTAGGCGGTGCAACGGGCCGGAATCTGGAACATATGCATTACCAGTGGCGGGTTGTGCAGGACTTTCTGAGGGTCGGTGACGACGTCGGGGTGGTGTGGTGTATTTTTTTGAATCAGTTTCTTAGGGAAACAGCGCAACATGTATGCGCCAGGATCCCGTATACACCCGGATCCGCTCTCCTGAGCAAGTTTCAGTACAGGGCAGGAAACAACTTCGCTGCATAGAGTTCGGTTCCTGGACAGGGTGGTCCAAAGCAGTGTTCTTTGGTCACGGGGGTGTGCGTGATAGGACATTTCTCTATCTTCTTTGTGGGTCGAGGTTCTCGCCTTCGAGGTTCTTGCGCTCGAGGTTCTCGCCTTCGCCTGTTGATTGAAGCACCGAGCTCTTGCGGGTCGAGGTTCTCGCCTTCGAATTCTTCTGTGGGTGTGGGCCAAGGGTCGTCGAGTCCGTCAACATGTTCGGGGACTTGGTGGCCCGCCCATGGGAGGTGGTCCTCCTTGTGCGCCTGAGCCGTGCCCCCTTTGGCCAATGGTAAGCGTCATTGGTGCCATCTTCGATAGCTCCAAACTGGAGTTCCCCGTTCTCCTGCGAGGGTACGGCAGCGTCCGGTGTCGCAGATCATAGATGACATCGGCCGCGGTGTGTAGGACAGCGGCGAGTTTGCATCGCTATTTGGCGACGTCCATCACACTTTGTGGGGTGCTGTGCAGCCTCGCTCTTGCGGTGGCGATTTCGTCAGCATGTCGGTTGAACATTTCGGCAATCCGATTGATTCGTCCTTCGCTGGTACATTGTCTCCCAATTTGCTTTCCATATGCTTGGGACTTTGAATAGATCGGATTTAGCTGGGGGCGCCCAGTGAATTTCCTTCCCCAAGTCCGCTTTCGGCCCCGCGCGTTGTGGTTGTTTCCCTTTAGCAGGTCTTCAAGCCCGTCGGGGTCCTCAAGCCCGTCTGTGGCTACCATACTGAGCATGGGCAGCGTTTTCTGCCTGTTGGGCGGACTGGGCCAGCCCGTGGACGCGGGCAGAGAGGTTCGGCCGGTGGTCGGGTCTGTGGTACACCCGGAAAACTGCCCAGGCCAGCGCTAAGTGAGCTTGGTTGGAACAAGCCCCGTCTGTCGCCGCATGCGCTCATCTGGCTCCGCGTTCATCGGTGTACTCCCCATCGGACGATTCGTTTGGGTCCTCCTTGGCTGGTCGCGGGGCGGGCTATGGGAGCTCATCGTTCGCCAAGGCAGCCTGTGGATTGGGGGGGGGGCTGGGTCTTCTTCCAGCAGGCCAGCGCCTGGTGCGTAGCGGGAGATCCTGCCATTGCTGTTCTGTTGTGGTCATGGTTTTGATGGCGCTCTACTGTCTTTTCCAGCGCCGACATTTCCGCGCCGCGTCCCCTTGGGCTTCTTCTTCTTCGTGGTCGCACCATCTGCGCAGCCTCGACTCGCCTCAGCCGGGCATGGTAGCCCCCGCAGAGGTAGTTGCAGAGGCGGCCGGCTTGCCTGGCAGCGCATTGGATGTCGCCGTTGGTTCTGAGGAGCCACGTTTCGGCAAAGTAATTCGTCCAGGCCCTGCTTGGTGGCGGCCGTGGCGCCGAGGTCGTGTCCTGCGTCTGGAATCCTTCGGAGATGGGATCTCGCTGTGCGGCCCTGAGCGCATGCGCGAGAAGGCCAGCTGTCTCGTGGGTGACTCGAGTCAGGCGCCCCAGTCGTGCGTGGTGCCGTGCCTGGGCCATGTCCAGTGCAACCTTTCGGGTTCCGCAATGAGACTGGTGTCCCTCCGCGCTTGCTTCCTGGCTCCCTGGGCGCCCCCCTTCAGGTCATTGCGTCGAGTTCAAGAGCGTTTCCTGGGGCAGTCGGGGCGCGGGGCGCACGCTCGGAGATCCAGGGCCGTTCCTTGGGCGTGGTGGCGGCGATCGCAGCGTCGTTGTCGATGTTCCAGGCCCTGTCGCGCGGCGCCTGGACGTCGCCCTCCGCGACGCGCGCGCTGGCCGCCACGGGGCCCGACCGAGCCCGCTCTCGCTTCCGAGCTTTCGGGAGGGCGCCCGATGCGCGGAAGTCTGTTGATGGCCTGTTACAGTGTGGCGTCGGTCGCGGCCTCGAGGCCGGCACCTGGGCCGTCGACTTTTGGGGCAACGTGGATGTGGGGACTCGCGAATTTTTCCCAGTGGCGTGTTTCGGGCGGGTGGTCGTTCAGGTGGGGGGCCGCGACCTTGCGGTGGAGTTCTTCGCCCAGGACCTAACCGACGACTCTGCGCGGGCTGGTCGTCTGCCCGGGCAACTCGTCAAACGGCGCGGCGTTGTCGAGGGGGGCCTGCAGCTCGTGCGCCGCTGGGGCCGTGGAGTTGCGGTCGCAGTCGAACGCCTTGCTGGCGGCCGACCGCGCTGCGCGCCCATGTTGCCGCTCGGTCCAGGCGCGCGTCGGAGGCTTGATATCGCCGCGCGGGAAGGCGCTTGCTTCCCAACGCGGGGGCGGCGGAGGGGGCGCCTGCCACGCGGGCGCGTTGGCCGCGGCGGCCGTCGAAATTGGGGTGGGCTCGCGCGTCGTCGCGCGAGCAGCCAGCGTGGAGGGCCAGGTTGAGATCGATGTCGGTGGGGGGTGATCGGAGCACTTCTGTCCGTTCTGTGCTGCGCCCGCCAAGGGCATCTCGAGGTTCCTCGCGCGCTCCACAGGGAAGGCGCGCGCGGTGCTGACATTGCTGGCGGGGGCGCGCGGGGCGGCGCCGAAGTTGGCGGGGTGGGTCTGGTGGGGGGCCAGGCTGCGGTAAGCTGGCGCTGCTCCGGCATGCGCCCGCATTGACATGGTGGACAGTTGCCGCTCTGCAAGCGCGGGCTCGGGTCTTGGGGTAGCGGTTCAGGCGCTGCGCCCGCGAATGCGTTCTGGCTCCGCGGCCCGCTCGTCGAGGCCCCCCTCTCTGGCGGCAGGTTTCGTCCTGATGGGATGTGTGATGGCATCGTCCGTGAGGACGAAGGCTCGGCTGGTGCCGGCTCTGGGAGTAGTTCCAGGTTGCCCCGCTGTGCAATCCCCCCATTTGGGTGCGATCTCGCCCTTTCGGATCCCCGCGGCGCGGTGCCTGCCCAGGACTCGCCGGGCGCGGTGGTTGAGTCGGCGTTCTGCCCTGGCGAATCCTCTCCCCGCTCTTGTCCTTCGTCAGTGCCTGCTGGCTCGCCTGGTGGGCCGTTGCGCGGGCGCGAAGGTGGGCGGCGTGGGAGTGATCTGCCGCTTTGACTCATTGTCTTTTAGTTTTGCCCCCGCCCGCAGCTCGCGCGCAGCTTTCCCGAGCCTTGATGCGGTGAGCTGCGGTTGCGATCGAGAGGCGCTTCAGCTGTGCAGCCGCAGCGCCCGGCTGGTTGTCGAGCTGCAGGTCAGTCGGTGTTCCGTCGCGATCCCAGACGTGCAGAAATTCGATGATTCGTGGGTCGTACCCTGGCGAGCGCGTTGGCTTCCGTCCAAGCGTGCTGGACGTTTGGCCGGGGGCCCGGGCGATTGGTTCGCTGGTCGCCCGCGCGCTGGCGGTGAACAGTCATGCCCTTTCTGATGGATCTGCGTTGCCTGGAGAGCTATCCCAAGTCATTCGTCGGGCGGCCCGTGGGCTCCATTCTCTCCGCTTCCCAGCGGGGTGGCGTGGCGGTCTCGGAAGGATGGGGGCTCGCCGCGCCTGGTGGCTGGCTGGTCGCGCTCTTGTGGCGCGCTTCTGGTGCGAGGCTCGTTGTGGTAGTCGCGTGCAGGCTGATTCGGGAGGTCGAACAGCTTGTCATCGTTATCGGTCGCGTCAGCCGTGTCCTTCGTCTCGCTGTGGGCTTGCTCGATGCCGCCCCTGGGGGCGCATTGTTCCTCGCTGTCGGGTGCAGGGTCGGCAAGTGGATGTGCAATGGCCGCCTTGAGCCATCTCGCTGGTCGTCTGGCGACGTCTCGTCTCAAGGAGACGGCATTCCGAGATGCTGCGCGGTGGGGGATCGCGGAGCAAGGCGAAGTTGGCGACCAGCTGCCTGCCCTGGCGTCTTCGAGCACGTGGTCGATGCGGGTCCTCCCTGTCTTTTGTCATCTGCAATCCCAGTCGAAGTCGCGTTCGCCGGTGCAGTTTTTTTGCTGGGAAATCCCGTGGCCGCGCTCGACGACCCCAGCTTTGTGATTTGGGTGAGGGAAGCCGAAATCTTGATGTCGCTGAGCGCCTTTGCAGATATGTGGGTCGCATCCCCCGCTCCGATGGGGAAGCGCCGCGTTTTCGGGCCCTGATTTGTCGTGGACCATCGCCGCGTAGATGCCTCCGTTAAGGGTTTATCGACCCCGCCCACCCCTCCTCGGGTGCCTGGCGGTATTCGGGGTGGGCATGGGTTAGTGGGCGTCCGTCCATCGCGCGGTGGCGAGGAAAGCCGCCGTGGGGGGGTCGCCCTTGGCGGCGTCCACGTGGGCGCCCTGCGCGGCGATGGATGCTCCGCCATGCTCGGCCGCAGTGGATCGGGCTCTGTGGTCAATTCCGTCTCCGTGACCTGTCCGTTTGACATGGCCGTCCGCGGGTTCATTCCCAAGCCAGGGCGCCAGGCATTGTTTTCGTGTGCTTTGATGCACCTGGCGAAGGCATGCGCACGGTCGGCAGGGTGTCGCGCCCCCGTCGTGCTCGCGAAGTTGCGTCAAAACGTCGTTCCATTTGGCGCCCAGATTAGTGGCGTTAACGTTTGCGGGATGGGCCGTCTGCGGGCCGCTTCAATCCGTGGAGCTAGGGCGATGCCTCTTCCCGTCTGGGCGCCCCATAGCGAGGTCTCTCGGACTTTCAACCGCGATCGCGCGCGCCTTGGGGGGCCCGAGAATAGCGCCTGCGAGGGCAATAACATTCCCCGCAGACAAATCTTCGCAATGGAGGCGGCGGCGGCCAGGCGGAAGGGCAGGTGGGCGAACCGACGGCGGTGGCAGCCCGAGCGACGGGGGCGGCGGGGGCCGCCGCCGATGTCGTCGTCGCCGAGCGCAGGGCCGCCTCTCCCGCGGCCGCGCGCTGGCGCGGCAGCCACGGCAGATCCTGCGCTCGGCACCGCGTCGCGGCCGGCCTCGCTGTCCGTCTTGTCCCGCGCGTCCGCGTCGCAGTCGTTGTTGGCCGATTCCAGCTCCGCCTCGTCCTTTCCATCTGTGTCGATGTCGGACGATTCCGCCCCCAGTTTGACTTGGGCTGGCCCTTTGTGCCGGGCGCTGGCTTGGTGTCCGGTCGGTCCCTGCGGCCCAGGGGCCAGGGGTCCCGGTGGCCCTTTGGATCGGCTCTCTTCCAGTGCCTTCTGAGGGGCTTCTGCTCCTGGCCCGGGCGACGCGGGCTCGGCCATCGCTGGCGGGGCTCTTGCCTCCTTGGGATTATCAGTGTCCGTCCTTTGCCTGGGCAGCGACGCCTGGGTGCTTCGCTGGGTGAGGCTTTCGAGCTCTCGTTGGATGTCACGGCTTGCCCGCGTGGCTCGCTGCGGTCTTCTGGCTCCGTCCTGCTGTCGCCGAATTGCGGTAGGTCGTAGATTGCCTTCGTTTTGTTTGGCAAAGCCTCGGGTGCTTGCAAAGCTTGTGGAGTTATCCCACCCTCGCAAGCCGGCCTGGTGCTAGCCGGAGCGGGTTTGGTCTTGTGTGCGGCTTCGTGGAGGGATGCCTGCTGGGGGCGTCTGTGGCGCCGCGCCGTGCCACCGCTGGCCGCGGCCACTGCTGCTGCGCGCGGTGGCCGATGCCAGCTGGGTGCGTCCGTGGCGCGGTTGTTCCTTGCCTTTGGCAGCCCCCCCGGCTTTTGCCCAGCCGTCGTTTGTTTTCCTTTGGATCTCCTGCCCGGAACTGAGGTCTGGAGGCCGGTCGGCGCATCGCTGCATGCTTCCACTGGTGGAACCTCCGCCCCTCGGTGGTCCGAGTTGCGGGGGGTGGTCTGCGCGCGCCCCTCGTCCGTGACCGCGTCGCGCGTGGCCTGCGGCGGTGGCCAGCCCTTCGGCAGCGCCGCGCTGCGGCGCATGTTCGCGGGGCCCCTCCTGCGCTGGAGGTCGGCTCCTGGGCCCGGTGTTGGCTCTGCGCCTGGCCCCCGGCCCTGCTCGCAGTCCAGTGCCCGGTTCCACTGTGGTGGGCCACCACCTCCACCATAAGTTGGAGGGGGAGGGGGTTCTCCTCCTCCTCCTCCTCCTCCTCCTCCTCCTCCTCCTCTTCCTCCTCCTCCTACTCCTGCGCCTCCTCCTCCTCCTAGTCGGCGTGGGCAGGGTCGAGGCTTTACCGACCCGCCAGGAGGGTACGAAGCTTCCACCACGCGACTTGCTCGGCCTATCCGCTTGCTGCCTCGGCCAAGGGAGGAGGCAGGGGGAGAGGGGGGCAGTCGCGGCCACATACACCCGCAGTCCGCCTAATGAAAATAGTCACTTACAACCCACAGAGCGCAGCGATGAGCGAACGACTAGAAGACATTAGCTGCGAGCTGAAGGGCTGGGACATAGCACTATTAAACGGGACACATCACTGGGCGGCAGCAGAGGGAGCATTTACCCACCGACTACCACACCATTTGGCATATCGGCTTGGAGGGAAGAAAGGCAAGTTTGTGACGAAGGTCTGTGGAATCGCCATTCTAGTGGCTCACCATATACACCCGACGTCCCTACGGGTCCCCCCAGCCGAGATCCAAGGTCGAGTGGGGGGCCTCCGTATCTGGTCAAGAGAAGTGGACTTCTGCTTTTCTAGGGTTTACCTCGCCCCCATCCACTGCCAGTCCTTCTCCACGATAGCAAAAAAAGTGACGGGATTGGTAGAGAACCAGTGCGACGGGCTGGGGGCTCGCTGCACAGTAGTGGTGTGTGTGTGTGTGTGTGTGTGTGCGTGTGCGTGTGCGCGTGCGTGCGTGCGTGTGCGCGCGTGTGTGTGTGTGTGGGTGGTGGTGGGGGTGGGGGGGGGGGGGGGGGGGCATCAACAGTCAGCTAGGCTTGCATAGAGGACCAGACGGAGTGGTCACTGCTAATAGAGGAGCCACGACGGGACCAAAGCACCACTTTCTGGAAAACGAGAACGGGCAGTATTTCAGGGAGATGTGTACAGGTTCCCACCTAGCAGTGGCTACAACGTATTACGATGTGGGCCCGACCTACTATTCCCCGCAGGGAGGCTCCAGCACAATCGACCACATGGCTATTCCAGTCTCTGCCCTTCCTTTGGTGTCTCGCTGCGTAGCGTTGCGCACGTCGGCGAAGAGGCCGCAGCTGATACGGAGGAGAGGACGCAGAGACCACATCCCCATAGGAATCGTCCTAGATGCATCGGGCAGGAACAGTTTTGCGTCGGCGCGAAGGGAAAGGGCCCCCCCCCCTGGACCGGGGCAAGCTGATGGAATGCCTCCGCAGAGGCACAGCGCGCCCCGACCTTTTTGCTGCTCTGGAGAGGGAGATGGAGGGGATGCAGGAAGAGTGGGAGCAGGCGAAGCAGGAGGGGACGCCCGACAAAATGCGGGACCTGTGGAGTGGAGCAGCTCGGAGGGCGCTGGACACCTGCTTCCGACAGGGGCAGAAAGACTTGGACTCGACTACGGAAGTGGCGCGAGAGCGACGGATGACACTGTTCGCAGACAGGAGGGCCCTAAGAGAGAGAGTGGTAGATGGCGAGTCCGACGAACAACTTGTGCATACACAACAGAAACTCTCGGGATGACGGCCCTGCTGAAGGTCTCGAGGCAAGACGCCGAGAAGGCGAGAAGAGCTAAACTTGTGGAGGACATCTGGGAAGCCCATCAGAGAAACGATTTCTGCACCATGCACAGACTACGTATCCAATGCCAGCGAAACGGCAGAGGCCCCCAAAAACGATATTATCAGACAGCTAGAACACACTGGCCGAAAGAGGAATGGCTTCGAGAACTTGGCAAGAGACCTGAGGAAGGAGGACTAGCAGCACAGGAGATCGACCTGGACGAGTACGTTAGGGAGCAACGGGAGAGAATCGAAGAGCAGTTACCTTTGCCAGAAGATACGGAGGCCATGGCTCTCATGCTGTTGGACAAGAGCTGGATGCTGACATATTGTAAAAAGGTGGCAAAACGACGGGCCTGGCCTAGATGGGGGATCCCCGTGGAATTTACTTGGATGATCCTGGATCCCTCGACGCACCTTGAGCACCCAGAGCTCTTGAGCCGCCAGATAGAAGCCAGTAGGATTCGTGCAGCTGAAGGGAGAGAGGACGAGGAGGATCTGAGCAAGTACACGACACTGCTTCGTTATCGAGTAGGTAGAAGAAGTTTGGAAAGGATGGGATGGAACAGCGGGGAGAGACTGGGCAGTACGGGTGAGAAATTGGACGGCGCAGAGTTGGACGCTTGCGAAGTGACACCGTACTTCGCGGACCGACCAGAGAGAGGGGGATTGGGCACGGCCAAATTGCGCAGGAACGACGAAGAGGGGCCGCATTTGTTCCAGCAGCTTCTGGATCAGCTGTTGATGAAATGCAAGACATCGCAGGTGACTCCCCGGGCGTGGCATCGTTATATTTCCTTTGGCGCGGATAAAAAACAATGGGAAACCAGGCGTCGGAGGGAAACGTTTCATGCATGCATGCGACTCTATGAGTATGGCGCGGCATTGGGGTATACACAAAAGTGACCCTCAACCCAGTCACCCCCCATGGGCCCAAGGAGGCCTGGCGCATAGGAGCCGCGAAAATGCGATTCTCTGCTTACAGGCTGCGCAGTGGAGGGCTAGGGGAGGGGGAGTGAGCATTGTGCACACAAACTACGATTGCAGCAACGCATTTGCCAGTGCGAAGCGGGGGCTCCTCCAGGCGACGGCGTGGAAACATGCGAGCGAGGCAGACCAGCCATTCGCCTTAGGAGCTATTTGCAGCGCACAGCTCAGCATGCGTTGCGCAGATGAGTGGCTGCACGCAGAGACGACGGTGGGTGCCCAGATGGGTATCACTCTGTGCCCGCGCCAGTTCAACGATGTATACAACTTGTATGTAGACAAGTGGCTTCAGTCGGAAAGAGACAGGGATATACACCAAACGTGGCACGACACACTGAATCCCGTGACTGACACCTGGCACGACTTGGCACTGAACACGTTCATGGACGATGTGACGCGCGCGCACGCGATTCTCCAGGGAGCAACGACCAGCGCGGTGACAGAACAGCTGAATGGAGCCACGACTAGACTGGAACAGACAATTGGCAAGGGCGGATGGACGTTGAACCAAGGCAAAACCAACCACCTCTTGTGCATCTGTGGCCCTGGGAGCTGCACAGTGACAAGGCAGCTCAGTCGGTCCACTGAACGAAAGGGGGAAGCGCTACGAGAGATGAGAGTCCTTGGACCTTACCTCCCATCTGACCAGGGGCTGGGGGGGGGAAGTGCGCAGACGGATATCAGCCATGAGAGTGGCCTGGAGGCAATGTGGCTGTTTTTGGAGCTCAGACACCCCTGACCCCATCAAGCGCACCATGTTCATTGCATTCGTCTTGGGAGCCGCATGGAGCGGCATGACGGCTTTCGTTCTCCCAGCTGCCCTGACAGATGCCCTCGATGCTGTGATTGGGAAGTACTTGCGCAGACTTGCAGTAGGACGGATGAGTTGGCAGCTCGAATCAGGTGAGACCCGTTGCTATCCGACAGCACGAGTGTTCAAATAATGGGGGATAGAAAGGAGTGCCACAGCCCTCAGGACCAGGCGATTAAAGTGGTACAGAAACTGGGCGTTGTACCCCCACGAGCATGCACATGTCATTGCTGCAGTGTTTGGCGAATCCAAACTAGACGAGAGGAGACAAATTCGCAGGCTGCAGGCACACAAGTGGGTGTGTGTTTGTTCGACCCCGTGGGCCCTACAACTTAAAGCAGACCTGGATGCACTGGCTGAGGTGGCGGAGGAAATGAAGGCTTGGTACGACAAACGGACCTCGGATTTCGAGATCTTTTGCCCAGGGACCCAGGCGTGGCAACAGTGGACAAACATGGATGTGACGGTTATCCGCAGTGCAGCACTGACTTGGGACCAGGGGAAGGAGGACGAGGAGTTGAAAGGAGGCGAGGAGGTGACAAAGCCTTTTTGGTGCGATTGTGTGGTCGCGGACGAGCAGGGACATTCCAGGGTATGTGGGAAACGTTTTGCGACGACAGCGGCACTCATAGGGCATCGCAGAGAGCTACACAACATCCGACCATTGGTAGCCAGCTTAGTGGCGACTAACCAATGCCCTTGGTGCGAAAGTACCTTTGCAGACAGGCGCACGGCAATCGACCACGCCACGAGGGCCGCCGACGGACATGGAATATGTCACCGTGACCGCAGCAAATGGAGCCACCCAATTGTCCCACCAGCAAGTTTGAAGTGCAAGATCTGTGATGTTGGGGCTCAAGGCCTGCCAGGGTACCACGCCCACGCGAGAACTCATGACCCAGGCCCCACATCGGTCAGAGAACCCAAGAAGGGTGCGGCACATACAGGAAATGCCAGCCGAACTCATGGGGCTGCGACCGCTCGACGTGCCAGCTTGGGGCCTCAAGTGCAGGGCAGACAGAGGAGACCTCCAGCAGTCAGACGAGAGGGCCACGAAGGGGGGCAAGGGGGGCCCCCAGCAGGCCAAGGGCGGGGACTCGAGCGGGGCGGCGGCGGCAGGAGGAGGCGAACCACCGCGCAGACCACAGCCGCAAAAAGGAGGAGGCAAAGGAGACGATCACCACACCCAACTCGGACAAGCTATCAGCAACCTGCAGAAGTCTGTCGCTGCGCACGGCGATGATGGCACGAGAACAGCAACACCTCAACTCGGACTTCTGGCTGATCCCAATCTCCTGTTCGCCGTGTCGAGTGGCCATCCAAACAGGAAAAGACTACGCCATGCAAGTGAGAGCGGCGGGAAAAAAAACACTCGATGGGCCCTCCACACGCCCACGTCGCAGTTGCTACGATCTCCGAGATGAAAAACGTCTCTGGCGGCGACGATCAGCAAAGAGGGGGGGGGGGGTCGGACTCTGCAGTGGAGCTACGAGATCCTCCAGCACTGGTTGAACCTGGCGTTCCACGAGAAGGGTCGAGAGTTCGTGCTGGAGACCCTGAAGCAGTTCAAGATGTCGGAAGCGTACAAGCCCAAGGGTCAAGAAGACGACGGCAACGGGAAGGGCAAGCTGCTGTACACGATCAACCCGATGCCGGGCATCAGGGTGGCCATGGGCGTCGAGAGGACCCCCAAGGAGAAGGACGAGTTCGAGATGGACGAGGACGGGAACCCAGAGAGCATGAAGGACGGGGAGGGGTATCAGAAGGACGAGTACCACCCTCCCTACCTGAAGCAAGCGATGGGCGACACGCTGAAGCTGCTGGGCGGGGTCTACAGCACGAGCCACGGCCCCAAGAGCGACCTGGAGAGGCAGGTGGAGAAGCAGCTGCAGGCGTCGGGGTCGTAGGGACAGATGGACTGAACAGAGATGCGGAAGCCTCTATCCAGAGCGGCCAGGGCGCGTCCAGTTCGACAGGACCCGCCAAGACGCCAGTGCGCCCAGCCCCTGTCACGGTGGTGCCCTCGCATCAGACGCTTGCCCTGCCAGTGACAGCTCCGCAGTCTCGAGAGGAAAAGCTGGCAGGGATGTTGAGCCGTAACACATAATCGATGGAAAAACTAAAAGAACTAGCGGACCAAAGTGGAAAAGACGGAAAAAGCAAGCAGCTGTATGAACTAGCCAAGCGATTTCAAGCAGAGCGGCTCCAAGCGTTACGATATCACTCGGAGGGTGCAGGAGGACGAGGCAGTGGAGGTAAACGAGTTTAAGATCAACAGCAGAACTTACTACGGACTGGAATACGACGGGGGACAGACAGCACAAGTATGACGGTTTTTGGGTTTATACCGTTACGACGGGTACGTACAGGTGACAGGGGAGGGCATTGCTACAAGGACGGGACAGGGCACAGCACGATTGCAGAAGGATGAACTGGCAAGGGAGTGGGGACACCAGAGAGCACAAGTGGTAGGCTACGTAGGCGGGGAAAGTACTGTGACGAACACTGCTACAGAGGGGGGAACTGGACAGAGAACTAGGCACCGACATCGGCCCCTCCTTTTGTTCCGTGTATACGGCATTGCTTCAGCGCGGATAGCACTCAGATGGGGGTAGCAGCATGCAGGACATCGGATGCTAGTACCAGTTGTCCAGTTTTGTTCACACAAGAGAGCAGACATGCATGCGGGGTCCTAGGCCTAAGGCTCCCAGGAGGGCCCATGGGAGAGCTCTACTATACTCGAGGGGGGGGGGGGGGGCGTAGCGCCCATACGGGTGGGCACGATCCCTTAAAGGCGACGGAGCGTGCCCCCCCTCGAGTCTCAGATTTGGTCGCCTGAGTCCTCGGAGAGCTCGCCCTGCTTTGACTCCTGCTACGTGTCCCACCGACGGTTGGTCACAACAGGAGTGGAACATCCGTAGCACAACTGGCTTACTACAGTTGCGGTATTTTTTTGGCTCGCCACGCTCACTTAGCATCAGCCTGTCCCGTGATGCCGCAGATGCTGCCAGCGATCGAGGAAGCACCCGTGTTTCGTGGAGACACCACGGCCAACCAAGTCATTGGAGACGCGGCATATGTGATCAAGCTCCAGGAGACCAACATTCAGAAGTGTGTGGACACGATGGCGGACCTCAAGAAGAAGCTCGAGATGCAGATCGAGGTGCTGATCGCCTAGAAGAAGGCGCTGAGTCAGAACCTGGCGCGCAGCCAGCAGGTGAACAACACGACGGCGGAGGGAGCGTTCATGCTGGCGGAGAACACTCAGACCCTGGCCGACCAGATCAAGAGCATCGACGAGACCACGAGCGCGCTCATCACAGCGCACGGGTCATTGGCATGGAAGTACGACACACCCTTGCAGATGGCATCGACAAAGGAGTACAGCAAGCTCCAGCTCGACGAGAAGGAGGACTTGCAGGGCCTGGTCATGACGCAGAAGGTGAAGAGGGCCATGTTCGAGGCGAAGAGGGCGAACATCGGCACCATCCCACCGCGGAGGGCGGGCGACCCGAGCTCGTGGATCTTCTACGGGTGGACGCCGCCAAACGGAGGAATCCCAGCGTGGAACAAGGACGACCCGAAGACCTGGACGTTCTACGGGTGGATGGAGCCTAAGAAGTGGGTCGACTACAAAGAGGGTAAGAGCTCCAAGCCAGAGACGCCAGAGGAAGTAACCCCACAGAGTGAAGCGACGGCAGCATCATCGAGCGACGGGCGCAACGTGCCGGCCCCAGAGTCAGAGGAGGACCAGCCTTGGAAAGGCGCAGTGAGTGAGGAAGAGAGGCATATCGTCACTGAGCGGCCGCATGCGCAGCTCCAATGCATTTTCGCATTGCCGTTGAGAGGCTGGCGATCGCAAGAGAGAGAGAGAGAGAGAGAGAGAGAGAGAGAGAGAGAGAGAGAGAGAGAGACATAGTCCTGTGGGGACCACGGAAACAACATGCCATGCCACTATGGATTGTGATTGTGATGACACGACTACTGGCCAGCTCCACTACTGATGGGAACAGACTGTCAGCATCAATCACCGCTAGACTCACCTAGAGGCGTGATCCCCCACAGGCAACCAGTTTCTGTACCACCCCGTCTAGTGTTCTTTTTTTTGGGATCCGAGGAGTTTCGAGGAGTGGGGCGGAGGGCAGGGGGGGGGTCGTCTCGTCTCGTGCCGCCCCGCGCGCCCGCTACCGTCGACGGCGCGACCGCGGCGAAGGCGGGGGCGGAGTGCGGGGGGGAGGCAGAGAGAGCGCCGCCGCAGGAGGCAGGCGCCCCGCGGCGGCCCTCCCACCTCCTCCCCTCGGGTTGTGTTTGTGTGGGTGTGTGTGTGTGTGTGGTGTGTTGTCTGTCTCGTGCATATCCTTCATGCCCCTTGCCTTGGAGGGGGTGCACGTTGCTAGCCAGGTAGCCTGCACCCCACTCCCGAGACTGAGAGCAGGACGCGAGTAGCGCCCCCTGCACGCCCCCCCCCCCCCCCCGCCTCGTCGTGCACCAGGGGGGCGCGCCCCAGGCAGGCCTACGGCACCAAGCGTAGGCCCTGCATCCATATTGTCTCGCAGGGACATCCACAAGTGTTGTGCTGCCGCCGCTGCTGCTGCTTGACACCACGTCCCCTGAGCGCCATTACTTTTTGTACCTCCTCCTCCTCCACCTCCTCCTCCTCCGCCTCCTCCCTGGTCTGTCCTGTAGGTGGTGGCCCTAGTTGCCACCTTCGCGTCTGTTTGGCATGTCTGGCGCATCGCGCCCTCAGCGGCTGCGACCAGCATGAGCGTTGTTGGCGCCTGCAAGGGCGTCGGAGACGAGGGGCTGCGGGTGCAGAGCCGTGGTTCACCATGTCAGCTCAACCTCTTTCCACCTGGTGTCGTCTTGGCGGGATCTCCCCGCAAGGCGCCCCATGGCGCGCTGGGCGTTGACGGTGCGCTTGAGCTCCCCAGCGGGGCCAGAGAGGGCGCGCTGGCACGGCGATCTGCCTGACTTTTCGAAGGCAGAGTTGTTCAGGATGTCGATGTTCGGAAAAAACGGGGCAGTGCTTCCTGCCGTGGAGGGGCCAATCGGGTTCGAACCTGGTTTTCCCCTGCGGACGTTTGTTCGCCTTGGCTGATGGTGCTGGGCACTCTCGAGACCTGGTGGCCCCTGGATGCTCTCGTTGCCTGCTGGCTCGGCGTCCGCATCGTCCTGGTCGGCTTCGGTGTGCGCGACTCGCGGTTGTGGGCGTGTTTGGGGTTGGCTGATTGTGTTTCGGTGAGTCCTGGTCGGATTCCGAGGTGCAGTGTCGGGCCCTGGGGGGCTTGGGAGTCGCGCCCCTCGGGGGCCGTTTGGATGTTGCAGCAGTTGAAGCCGCTGCTTTGACACCTTCGGCAAGTGCAGGCGAGAAGGCCCAGCTGTTTGCCCCTCTGGTGTGGTTTGCTTGTTGGGCCGCTCTAGAGTGACCGGCGCTCTTCTGGGCCCTTCGCAGCGCGGAGCACCCTGGCCCATTAGCTGGGGGTGTCGCGCGTGTCGGGCGCGAGGGGCATGCGGTGAAACCGGAGTTGGCTTCGGGGCGCGCCCATCTGCTTGGGGGTGGATCTCATTTCTGGCGGTGGCCATTCTGCGCCGCGGCGCGCCAGGGCCCCAGGTGCCGTTGGTGGTCTGAACGACGAAGGGCGGGTTTGGCGACTGCTCCTTTAGAACGCGTGGCTGTATCATCGCGCCTGCGTTGCTAATGCCAGGGATGGGGATGCCCCTCTCTTTGGGCCCAGGGAGAAGAGCGTTAGGGGGGGCGCCGCCCTCGGAGATCGTGCCGCGTCGCCTGCGAGTCGACCGCCCGCGCCTTGCTCTAGGGCAGCGGAGCGTTATGCCTGCGGGGCCTGTCTTGTCCAATCCGGCCTCTGACAATCTTTGCGCCGAGGAGGCCCGCCGCGTTGTCTGGGCGTCAGGGGTGCTCCTGCGATGGGCCCCCTGCGCACCGTCGCCGACTCCGCGCGTGCCCCGCAGGCTGCGCGCTCGTGGCGTCTCCTCGTCTGGGCCCGAGAAGTCCATAGGGCGAGGGGCTCTCTGGTCGATGATCTGGGCGGGTTGGGGGCCCGGGTCGACGCTTGAGCTTGCAAAATTGATGTCTCCAGTGCCAGCTGGCGCGGCGATGGAGCCTTCCGCCACGGGGTGCTCCGCGGCCCCGCGCATGGTGGTGAGTGGCGGGGTGCGGTCATTTGCAGCGTGAGATGGGTGCTGACGCAGACGCGGTCTGGTGACTTCGCGCCGGTTGCCTCCCGCCGTGGCCCTGGCAGCAGATCCCTGCCACCGTGGCGGATGCGCTCGAGGTTTTCCATCCTGGTAGCGTGGGAGAACCCATCCTTTCCCTTGGTAGTCGTGGTTGATAGGTTCCAGGACGGCAAGCGTTAGGGATTTTTCTTGTGTGTGAACTGGTTGTAATAAATGGTCGCTTTCTTCTAGCGTGTGAAGTGAGATGCTGCTGGCGTGCGACGTCCAGTCGCCCTCTCTGACGGGGTCGGTGGTAACGGGGGCGTCCCAGTTTTGTGCGTCGAGGCAGGTGAGAGGGGCCCTGCCTTTGCCCAAATCGGCAGCAGCGTCGACCATGACTCCTGCTGGTGGGTCACGTTATGAGGCTTTGCTTTGCGTGAGGGAATAGTGCGGCATGGTGTGGCTGATGTTGTTTCCCCGCACACTCGCATCCTTTCGTTCGGAGGGCGGAGACACAGGCGTCGTTTCGGGACAGGTTGCTGTGGGGCGAGGTTGCACCTTTGGCGGCGTTGGCCTGGTGGCTTGGGTTTCCGTGGTGCCGGGGGCGCGCGGCGAGGGCTTTCGGAACCATGGCGCGAACGGGTATTGAAAGGGTTGTGACAAGAATCGGTCGCACGTTGTGATGGCGTGTGTTCAATGTCGTGATGGGGTCAAAGGAAGTGCTGGGCGCTTTGTGTTTTGGCTGCGCGCAGGGTCAGCGACCCTCGACCTGAGACTATGGGAGAGAGAGAGAGAGAAAGAGAGAGAGCGAGAGAGAGAGAGAGAGAAACACAGAGAGAGAGAGAGAGAGACCGACAGAGAGACAGAAAGGGAGAGAGAGAGAGAGAGAGAGATAAGAACAGAGACATAGAGAGAGAGGGAGATATAACGAGAAGGATGGAAGATTGAGTATCGAGGTTTTTTGGACGCTTTTGTACGCACGCCTTTGGGTGGCTGGGGTGTGTGTGCCCAGGATGCTTCTGCAGACTGGGGGGGCCGCCAGAGGGCTTTGCCGATCTCTGGAGACATCCAGATCTTTGCCCGCACAAAGAGCAGAGGTTTGGCCAGCGCTTGTTGTCTGAGCTCGTGAGTCCCCGCTCGGGGGGAGCCTCGATGTCGCTCAGGGTAGGAGGAGGTACCGCTGCCGGTGCTCGTCCTGGAGAGCCTTCGTTGCCACGGTTGAGTGTTCTTTGACATTCGTGGCAGAACATGCCCCAGGAGGGGTCCGCGGAGTAATTAGCAGTATCGGGATTCTTTGGTTTCCCCAGTGGCCCCCTTCGCCCCGGCGGGTCACCTGGGCCGCCTGCTGCGGTTCCTTGCCTCTTCGCGGTTTCTGCACAGAGGTGCTTGCTGAGGTCCAGGCTCGCGAGCGTGGAACAGCGTGAAAGAAACAGGAAGCAGTGCCCTGCAGTTGCGCAGACGATCGCCTTGCTTTAATGATGATTCTGTGCTTCGCCCTTTCGTGTACAGTGGGGGAACTTTATTGTGGTTGCCTCCGGCCAGTGCCTCCGATCCGGGGCGCTCCGGATGATGATGATGATGATGGTGATGTGACGATGGTGATGGTGATGGAGATGGTGATGATCCCGGCCCCCCCCAACCCCCCTCCTCTCTCTTGTCCCCCCCCCGCTTTTTCCTGTCCGCAATTACACAATATGAAAATACTTTCCCACTATCCCTGATGGCGTCCCGAAGATATCCGACCCCCCCCCCGCGTACTGTTGTTTTACACACAGGATTCCCGGGAAACGGGTTTTCGCTTGCGTTTTTTTCAAAATGCTGCTCTCGCTGATGCGCCGGCCTCATTTCTGCTCCCGAATCGTTCCGAATCGTGCTCCCGCTGCAGCGTGGGCCTCATTTTCGGATCACCACCACCACCACCACCACCACCACCACCACCACCAGCACCACCACCACCACCACCACCACCACCAGCACCACCACCACCACCACCAGCACCACCACCACCACCACCACGCACACACGCACGCACGCACTCACGCGCACCACCACCCACTACGCACGCGCGCGCGGAGCCACAGGGCCGCTACGACACCCGTCCGCGGATAGAGAAAATCAGCGCCATGGTAAGGGATGGGAGGGAGGGGTAGGACGTCAGATATGACGCGAGCGCACCTAGCTTGCCTCCCCCCCTCTCTCATTTCCCCTCCACAATTACACAATATGAAAATACTCTCCCACTTCCCCTGATGGCGTCCCGAAGATATCCGACCCCCCCCGCGTACTGTTTTTTTAACTTTAAGGGTAGCTCTTTGGGAAATGTTATAGTACCGGGAGCATAGCTCGCGCGCCGTTGCCTTTGGCTCAAGGCACGCGCGCCCTATTCGCCCGGACACCGCGAGTGTTCGCTATGTGCTGGAAAGATCATTACATCGATCTTATCCCATCTTATCCGTCCATTCTTCTTACTGAACCACGTCAGTACGATACCGGACGCTATTTGCCATCCGATGTCTACGGGATCGGATGCTATTTGAGTTACCCGGCTCACTTTCGACTTGGTAGCGGAGCTCGCCGCACTCTCGTGTGGTCAGCTCTTGCTCTTCTTAGCCTCATACTCTTCGGCGCGATCTTCGTGACCACCTACCACCCTGCGCTACCACTCCCAGTACGTTTACGAGGATCTATCCAAGAGCAAGAAGCGACACGAGAGGTACGACGTCTAGACAACGACATTGGTACCATATACGCTTCATCATTGCGCTACCACCAATCGCTCGGCAACGAACCAAAAGCGCAATACTTGAAGCATGGGCGGAGAGATCCGCCAGATAGAGCGCCTCGAAGACTCGACAAGGCGCTACCCCAGCGCGGCAACGCGCCTAATAACCGCCCTTATCTACACAGCCTTGGGCTGGTTATCTTCGCTATCATATGGTTCGAGATGGGGCAGCAATCGGACGCATGCGTCGTGGAGACAACAGCACCGATGGGCAAACACATGGCCCATATTGGGACCCTCAAGGCAACGTACCTTTCCGCGAGTACGTTTATGAGGTCAACGCATGGCTCAACGCCACAAGCGGACGTATGACGCCACAGGCCCAAGCGGCCGCCATACAACGCGGCCTAGGTGGCCTAGCGAGGACACTCGCCATGAGGGTACCGGCTGACATCATAAATTATGGTGCTGACATCGATGGGGTCCACACCGACCCAGTGACCTACATCATGTTCCTCTTAAGCATGAAGTTCGAGCGCCTGGAAGATGAGCGCCAGCTCACTTCCGGCACGCAACTCATCGACTTCCACGTGCCTCACGGGGAACGAATCGACGTCACCCTTACCCGATTCGAAATGGCCCGACTCGAGGCACAGTCGGTGGGATCTGACCTTCCCAACTTCCAACTACTAACCACGATCCTGTTCCGCGCCTTAGGCGTCGGCAACCAGCGAGCCATGCAACTCTCGCAGCCACTCAATCACCAAATGCCCCGAACACAACAACAGTATGATGAGTTGCTGGAGAGGATGCGTTCGATAGGCCACCTATCTGAACGGTCTCCTGGCAATATAGGATCTGTGTTTGGAAGGGGAAGGGGATCTGGTAGTGGAAATTTCTACACTACCCTGAGTACTCAAGCCCAGCCTGGGAACGGGCCCTCAAGCATATGGGCCGATGATCCTGGAGAATCCACTGCTCTACTAGCAGGAGATCGATCACAACCAGGCTGGGCAACCAGCCCTCCTTCTAGAGAACCACAACCACACCGTTCCTTATGGGGTGAATCAAATCCCCTAACCGACGGTGTATCCACCTACTTGGGAGACGAGGATTTCGACTCCGGCACCGACACAGATAGTATATCATCAGACGGTGTTGAAGCTTTAGATTGGTCAGATATTATGAATATGGATAATGACAATCAGCGTGCTGAACATTTGTTCTGGTTATTACAACAGGCCAAACGGAGGTGGGGGAGGTTCACACGAAAACCAGTGCGTCGTGTTAGGAGGAGGATACGGAGGAGCTTTAAGGGAAAAGGTAGAAGGTAAACGAGGTCGTCGGAGGTTGAACGGACGAGGCATCACGGCATTTCTCCAGAGGCTCTCAGATGAACAACATGATGAGATATTCTTCGGGGGAAAGGGCCGTGGCAAGGGCCGTAGAGAGACCTCAGGAAAAGGCAAGGGTAGGCTTGGAAACCCGCGAGGTAGAGACGGCCAGGTTCTTAAATGCCATGAATGTGACAGTGCCGACCATTTTGTGCGAGATTGTCCAGCGAAGGGAAATGGAAAAGGCAGGTCGACCGAAGTCCATGTTGGCTCAAGTGAACCATTCATCGAATATCTGAGCCTCCCGGATTTTGAAGCCATGGAGCAGACATCTTACACTTGGGTCAGTTGCATGGACAACGTCGACGAGCTCGAGGCGTACGGTCATGGATTGTACGCGTACTACCTCGAGTACGTCCGCCGGTTCGTTATTGGCAACAACGCGCTCACTCCCGTGGATCACGGTACGCTGGGGAACCAGCCTCTCTCTTTCTTCGACTGGATGTTCGGGAACCCAGGTAACATCATGGCCTACGAAAGCAGTGACGAGGACATCACTGTGGAGGCCTCGCCTTCCGAGGTTGAACGTAACCTCCAACCTCCACCAGAAATCCCGCCTGGAAACAGGCCTACCTTGATGGGGGACTATCCCCAAACTACTGAAGACCTAATCGATATGGAGTCTCAGGCGTTCGTTCAAGCTTTCATTGCAGGTGAACCAGAGATCCCATTTGTACCCTCTGATGATGCTTCAAGATGACCTAGACCCTAAAAGCGGCCCCGACCGCGCATCCGCTACCAAGGCCAAGTGTTTTGCCGAAGTTGAGCCCGACGGGCAGCTTGATCGCGAGTGGCTTGGGGGAGGAAGAGGGGGGGGCGGCGTCGCAGGGTGGCCAGAACATTAGCAAAAAGGGGGGGAGCGGCAGGGATGGGCAGAGAGAAGGGAGCGGGGGCCAGGAGCGAGGAGGAGGAGGGGAGAGGAAATGGCGGGAATGCCCAAGGGCCACCGGGGCGACCCGCTGCTGCGCAACATGCAGCGCGACGATATCTGTTTTCCTCGCCTCGCCGCGCCTCGCCAATCACATTTCATCTCACCGCAATCGAACGCAGCCTCGAGCGGCCGCCAGGGCCAAACAAGGATACTTCCCCAAGCACCCCGCGCAAAAGTCTACGAGTGCCCACCGCACTCGACGCGCGCGAGCACGTATCCATGCAACCTGGCGGCTCGATCACACGAGGGACCGAAGGAGATTGCGAAGGAGAAAAGGAGGTGAGTGGCGTTCATTGTGCATCCGAGAGAAAAGAGGTGGGAGAGGCGATGAACACACAGGACGAACGTCCCACGTGCAGGGCCCGAGGCTCGCAGCCCAGGCGCATGCTTCGGCGCGCGCGCGCAAACTTCACCTCCCTGGCCGTCGGGGTGCCCCCAAAAAGAGCCAGCCTCCCTATGCGTCCCATCCGACGCCGCTCGAGGGAAGCACTGGGGGCCGCACTGCACTCTACGCGCACGAGAGAAGGCCTGGAATCGGACAGTCGCTCAGAGGCAAGCAATTGTCCTCAAGATACTGCGTCCACACGTGGGCCTGCGCAGCCATAAGGGCTTTGAAGGAATCGCCGCCGTGCTTGGCAAACGACTGGCTGTACCTCCTGTGGGGCCTCAGATGCACGCACCAGCCACCTACCTTGTTCGCTCTCCAGACCGACCCCCCTGGAGGGCACAACTTTTTCGCATCTGACTGCGGGAGGTCCCGCTTGCCTGTCACCCACTCCGTGGGCGGCGGGCGGCACTTGTCCAGCGGATGCCTGGCGTCGCCAGCCTTCGGCACGTCGCCCTTCCACACCGCGCGGACCTCGGGCTGGAGAAGGAGGAGGAGGGGCCCGAACGAGTCACCTCCTGGTGTGAGTCGTTCGGGCCCCTCCTCCGCCTCCCCCTCCCCCTCCTCCTCCTCGTCCTCCTCCTCCACTTCCCCTCCCCCCTTCTGGCCCCCGTTCCCGTTCGCCTTTCCCCCCCCCCATTCCTCTTAATCTTCTCCTTCCGCATCTCACCCATTCCTCATTGCCCCAATCGTAATCCTCGCCATCTTTCCTCTCACCCTCGCCCTTGCCCTCGCCCTCCTCTCTCGAGCCCTCTGGGAACGGCGCGCGGGGGGAAACCGCAGCGGATGTTTTACCGATTTGGCCACGCGCTCGTCGCCATGACGGGCCCTCTCGGGCCCCAACTTTCTAAATCCAGGCCGGGTGACAACCAAGAAACAACATTCGCGAAACAACAGGGGCCCCTGCTTGAAACAGGAGGTCCTCTCCATCCTCCTCCCCCCCCCCCTTTGAAAAGCCCAGAGGTAGAGGGGGGGAGGGGGAGGGGGGGAGGGGGAGGAGGGGAGGAGGGGGAGGGAGGAGGGAGAGAAGGAGAAAGGGAGGAGGAGGGAGAGAGGGAGGAGGAGGGAGAGAGGGAGGAGGAGGGAGGAGGATGGAGAGAGAGGGAGGAGGATGGAGAGAGAGGGAGAAGGGAGGAGGAGAAGGAGGGAGGGAGGACGGGGAGGAGGGAGTCCTTCCACGCCTTCAACTCATCCTTGTAGGCGGAGTGGTGCGCCCTCTCGTCCTTCGCGCTCTTGATCTCGGTCTCCAGCGTCTTCCTCTCGTCGGCGTCGAAGCAGTCCAGCACGTACTCCAGGTCGCAAACCTTCTCGAGATCCTCGTCGTCCTCGAAGCTCACGTTGCGCAAGTCCATGATCACCTGCAAGCCGTGCTCCGTGATGTTCGGGACGAGGTTCGAGCACAGGGCGAGGAGGCAGTCGAAGAGGCTCATCGACGTCAGCTCGATGCTCTTGTACTCGGCAATCAAGCGAAGGTACGAGACAGGCAAGGACCAGAAGCCCTGCCTCGCGGCTGCCTCCAGCAGGGGGCGAGCCTTATCCAAGGCCTCCACGCACGCGCCCCTGGCCTCGTAGTGCGACGAATCCTTGAGATCGACTTCGAAGTTCACGCCCATGCCAAGGGCCTCTAGCGCCACTGCGCCGTGGATCGGGGGGATCGGCTTGATCGGAATAGCCTCCCAATCGTCCGCGTCTGTGATCGCGAGCGTCTGCGCGCACACGTCATCGCCCACCACGGGTTCGAACGTCTTCTCGCCGAGCTGGCGCATCGGCCAACCCTTCAGCAACTGGCCGCACACGTCCCCCGCGCACACGAACCATTGCTCCGCGCCCTTTCGGCGAAGGAGCACACGGGGAGAACCGAGGCGGCGCAGCCACGCATTCTCCAAGCGCTTCAGGTTGTCGGAAGCAGCACGGCACGCCTCGAGATCTGCCAGCGGAGCCATCGAGTTGATCGCCGTGGGCGAATACCAATCGGCATCCCCGCAGCTGATGATAGACCTCGCATTGAACGCAATGGTCTGCTGGTCCTGCTTGTCTGGGCGCATCCTGGGCTTGAAGGCGTGCGGCTCGAAAGTGAAATTCCGCTCAATCACTTGCGTGTGCCTGTCCACCTCGTCGAATTTGCTCAGGGAGCTCAGCGCGCCTTCGTCGATCGCAACTGCCATCGCACGTTGGGGCGTGCACTGCGTGTTCGAACTGAGGTCCACGCTCTTCTTGACTTTGCCGAAGGTTTCTTCCACGAGCAACTGCGAGATGAACCGCGTCTGCTTCTCCCTGTAGAACTGCACCAGCCTGCGGAGGTTCGGGGGCCGAAGGGGTGGCGGTGCCACACCTTCGCGCGAGGGGCCAAAGCCAGGCCCCCCCCCCTGGGGAGCGGGGGGGTCGGGGGCAAAAAGGTAAGGGGCGAAGGGGGCGGAGGAGGGGTTGCCAAAAACCTTCGACGGTTGTTAGGTTTTCTGGTCGCGGCCCCCCTCCGACATGTTCTAAATGGTTTTAGAACATGTCGCTCACCGCCTCCGCACATTCTCTTACGTGCGCAGAGGGGGGGGGAGGAGGAGGAGGAGGAGGAGGAGGAGGAAGAGGAGGAGGAGGGAGGAGGAGGAGGAGGAGTAGCAGGAGGAGGGAGGAGGGAGGGGCCCGAACGACTCACCTCCTGGTGTGAATCGTTCGGGCCCCTCCTCTCTCCCCCCCCTCCTCCCCCCCCCCCCTCCTCCTCTCCTCCTCCTCCTCCTCCTCCTCCTCCTCCTCGTCCTCGTCCTCTTCCTCCTCCTCCTCCCTCCTCCTCCTCCTCCTCTCCTCCTCCTCCTCCCCCTCCTCTCCCCCCTCCTCCTGAGACCGCTGGAACTTCCCGCGGGGGAGGGGGTGCAGCAAAATCGGGGGGGGGGGCCCCTCGCGGAGGTCGGGGATTCCAGTGGCCCCCTCCCCCCCCCCCTCCCCTCGAAGGCCGGCCTCAGGGGGGCCATCGACTTCGTGAAACATGAAACGGGTGGCCCTGGTAGCTCAAACACAACCTTCGAAACATATTATTTAAATTCTTGTAGGAAACACAACGACATCGCATCCTTATGTCCCTGCCTATGCCTCCTCCTCCTCCTCCTCCCCCCCTCCTCCTTCTCCGCCTCCCTCCCCCTCCTCCTCCGCCTCCCTCCCTCCCTCCCTCCCCCCTCCTCCCCCCGCCTCCTCCCCCTCCTCCTCGTCCTCCTCCTCCTCCTCCTCCTGCTCCTTCTCCTCCTCATCTTTACAACCCTTGGGATTTCGCCGCCGAGTCGAAAACCCACGTCGCCTCGGCGCGGGCTGCCACCCCTCCGTCTCCAGGCAAAGCCTGAGCTGCAAGACGGATGCCTTGTTGAAAACCGACCTCTTGATCATGACCTGCGCCCAGTCGTCTTCGATCCTGCGGAACTCATCCCAAATCTCGCAGTCCTTCTTGAACTGAGCGATGAAGTTGGCCACCACGGACGGGTCCGAGTCCAGCAGGAGAGTCGCCCGCCTGGACGGGCTCTGCAAGAACGTCATGTTGCGCGCCTCGTGCTGGCCGACGCACAAGAAGACCATGTCCCAAACTCTGGCGCACATGTCGTTCGAATACAATGCACGGGTATGTTCCAGCGACAGGTCGGACGTGCGCCTCCAAGTAGTCTCCACACCGTACGCTGGGAAAAACCTCCGAAGGCTGAGCTGAGACACTGTCTTTCTGACGTGGGCGTGGATGGCACCCTTCATCATGTTGAGCTCGAAGGGGATGGTCGCATCAGCAGTTCTGAGCAGCTTCGCTTGCATGGAGTGGAAGTTGGCCGTGTGGGACAGGACGGACGTGGCGACGGCGCATTTGTGGAAGTTGGTGATGTCCCCGAAAGTTACCGCAGCCCGATCCAACTGATTCTGGCACTGGGTCCCCAAGGCCTCCTGAGCGACGCCGCTCTGCTTCAAGGTGTGACTCGTGGCGATCTCGCCGTCCCCCGCACTCGCAGCGCTCGACTTCTTAGTTTTTTTCGCCCTCGGGTCTGCTATCTTTCCAGTGCGAAATCCAATCAGCCCAAGCCTCTCCGCTGCGATGCCAAACAAGAAACCTTTCAGCGAGAACAAGTGCAAGTTTCGCCTCCCATGGTAAGTGATGTGATGGTATTTCCCAAGGTTGATTTGTTTCACCTTTCTTCTGCAGCACGGGATGCGTCTTGACAAGCTCCCACATCTTAGAGTCGCAGTCGGCATCTGAGCGCGAGATGTTCGGCGGCTTCAGCTGCGCGATCAAGTCTGGCAGGTAGCTCTGGAAGTATTCGTCGTCCTTCGTGGTCGTGTCGAAGTATTCCTGCACGCATTCCTGGATTTGTTTGAGCCTGGGAGGAGATAGCGTGCTTCCATACACGCAATTGGTCGCTGCGGCTAGGAGAACCTGGTGGCTCCACAAGCCGCCCTTTTTCAACACCATGTGGGCGGCGTTCTTGGACGCGTGAGCCAGATCATAGTCGGTGTTCAAGTTGACGTGCTTGGCGTAGCGTAGATAGTGCTCCAGGCATACCATATCTGGCCCCTGATCGGTGGCCAGGTTGATACTCCTCCATGTAAACGGATCTGGCCAGTTCCCGTCAGCATCTGTCACGATCTGGTAATCTGCCAAAGTGGTGTCCGTCATCCCCCGAAGCATGTTGTCGATCTGCATCAACGTCGCATAGCTCTTTACCCTCCGTCTCTTGGGCTGGGCTGGAGGCTGCGCCGCCCTGCCAGTGCCCTTCCCGAGCTTCCTTTTGACGAAAGACTTGGCGAACTTGATGAAGTTCTGTTTCGCCGCCTCCCGCGCCTCCTCCCCGCCCGTCTCGTAGTGGCTGAGGTACTGCTGACACTCCTGCGGGGTCTCGCCAACCCAACCCCAACAAAGGTTTCACCACCCGGCCCAGAACGAGACGGGGGGCGGCACGGTCGACCACGGGGGGGGGTGAAACGCCCTCCGCGTCAGCCCCCCAGGAGGGGGCGCTGATTAGGGTCAAGGGCGTTTCGCTCGAGACATCCCCCTTACAACTCGACCCCGACCCTAATCGCCCCCCCCCCTGGGCGAGCCCCCAGGGCGCGCCCTGGGGGGCCCCCCAGGGCGCACCTCGGAGGACGTGAGGGAGGAGGGGCCCAACCGACTCACCTCCTGGCGCGAGTCGGTCAGGCCTCCTCCTCCTCCTCCTCCTCCTCCTCCTCCCCTCCTCCTCCTCCTCCTCCTCCTCCTCCTCCTCCTCCTCCTCCCCTCCTCCTCCTCCTCCTCCTCCTCCTCCTCCTCCTCGTCCTCCTCCTCCTCGTCCTCCTCCTCCTCCTTCTCATCCTCCCCCTCCTCCTCCTCCCTCCCCCGCCTCCTCCCCCCCCATCCTCCACCTCCTCCTCCATCTACCAGACCGCGGAAACTTTTCGCGGGGAGGTGGGCGCAGCAACATCGGGGGGAGGGGCCCCCCCGCGGAGGTCGGGGATTCCAATGGCCCCCATCCTTCCACCCCCCTTTCCCCTCCAAGGCTGGCCTCGGGGGGGGGGGCATCGATTTTGTGAGAAATGAAACGGGTGCCCCTGGCAGCTCAAACACAAAATCCAACCAATAAAACTTAAGTTCTGGTAGGAAACACAGCGCAATCGCATCCTTATGCCCATGTCTACGCCTCCTCCTCCTCCTCCTCCTCCTCCTCCCTCCCTCCCTCTTCATCCTCCTCCTCTCCGCGCGTCGTGGCTCCTCCTCCTCCTCCTCCTCCTCCTCCTCCTCCTCCCCCCCATTCCTCCCCCTCCCCCTCTCTCCCAACCCCCCTCCCTTCCTCCTTCCTCCTACTCCCCCCTCCTACTCCTCCTCCTCCTCCTCCTCCTTCCTCCTCATCTCCTCCTCCTCATCCCCCTCATCCTACTCCCCCTCATCCTCCTCCCCCTCCTCATCCTCCTCCTCATCCTCCTGGTCCTGGGGCAAGGCCATCGCCACCTTCTTGTTCTTCTGATTCATCAAGGCCGCCATCGTCACCGAGAAATCCACGCCGACCTTGGTGGTGTCGGGGCCCGCGATGGATATCATGCGCTGCCCCTCGAACGCCTTGTGCGCTGCCTCGACGTACCTGCCGAGCTCCCTGGCCGTGTGGCGCCAGTTCTTCGGGCCCCAGATCTTCGCCAGCTCGACTGGCGTTGAGCGGGGAGGCGCATGTGGATCGGATGCCTCTGCGCTCAGTCTACGAATGAGGCCCCTGACGTCGCGAAGCGTGGCCTTCCTGCAGGCGGCCTTCTGGATGGCGTAATTCAGTCCGAAGACGAGCTGGCTGAACAGGCTGATGACCACGCCCCCCTTGGCAGTGGCGCAGGAGTTGGAGAGCAGCGTGAGGAAGTCGCCGAAGGCGAGGGCCTTCGTCCGCAAGATGGGCCCGAGCTCCTTCAGCATGGCCTTGGACATGACGGGCCGAGTCCTCCCGATCTCCGCGAGCTCGTCAGCGATGGATTGCATCACCACCTTCCCGCCGTCAAGCTTCAGGGTGAAAGGGTTCCGCCCAAAGAACACGCCACCGTACAGCTTCGCGTCGGGGTCCAGCCTCAGCTCGAACTTGTGATCGGGGCGCGCGAAGTCGAACAAGCCTTGGCACACCCTCGCCATGGCCTTCTGGTCGTCCTTGTCCACGAACAAACCATGCCGCCTGTCCTGGCCATAAGCGCCACGAAGTGCTTGCACGATAAACAGCGGCATGCTGATGCTGGGGGCCACCAAGCAACGATGTGGGTTTGCAACGTCGGCTTGCTTAGTTCCATAGGGTAACGATCTGCGGATGGCCCACTCGCCCAAGCCCAATGAATGCACCAACTTCTCCCAAGTTTTGGTACGCTTCTGAAACCAAATCGCCCCGCTCGTGCCCTTCAGCCCGAGCTTGTCCCAGAAGAATGGCACGTCGACCCATGCGTGGCCAGCTGGATTGGGGTGTTCGAAGACCGCGCACTGCAGCTTGGTCTCGCCTGTGCCGCCACCCTGCTTAACGATAATCACGTTGAACATCCTGTACTGCTGGGCGATCTTCGCCCACGGCTGATCGCCGTCCGACGTAGACAAAAACTCGCCGCCAAACTGGTCCACCTTCACGTGCGTCGCCATCACATCAGAAGCCCAAGCGGTGTCATCATCGTCAGCCGTGTTGGCGAGCACTGCGAAGCCGCTATCATCGTCTAGCTCGAGCGTGTACTCCTGCGGGGGGGGGCGCGAAAGCTGAGTTAACAATCGAGAATGCGGCGGCAAACTAAACCACCATACGAAACCACCATAGGGCATGAGAATACGCACATGGATAAGGGGCCAGGCTAAAACCACACTACTAAGGCAACAGACAACGGCACCAAACCAGGGCGCCAGACTAAGACAGTATACTACATCACCCGAGTGCGGCGCGGGACTAAGTCGCCAGACGAATGTACTAAGTCGCAGGGCCAAGGGGCCACACTAAGGCACCAGACTGAATCATCATAGTAAACCCCCAGGCACATCCCACATACTAAGGCGACAGACTAGCGTCGCCGCCGCAGCTTTAACAGCTAATACCAACGTTCGGAGGGATCGGTCCTTAGAAGCGTCGAGCAGGGCCCGCTCGAACGTCACCGAATTGAAGAGGTGCTGCTGCGAGGCCCCCCTGACCGACTCGTCGGCGATGATGCTCAAGTAGTCCTGGGGGGTCTTCAGCTTCTTGACAGGCGGCGCCTGAACTGCAACGATGACGCCCCCCTGGCCTGGAAGCACGGGCGCACCATCAGCTGGAATTAATTCACCCATATTCTGTCGCACGGTCTCACGACGCTGTGCGCAAGACGGGAGCTCGAGCGGCGGTGGCTGCTGAGATCCTAACGGGCCCCCCCCGTCGCCCCACCACCTTGGCCGAGGCTGTGAACGGTAATACTTCTATGCGCCCCTCTCCGACGGGCGACGGACACATGTCGCTGGAGGTTGGGCCCGCCCCTCAGCCACAATTGCCCAAGCCTAACTTTGGGGAATCAGGCGCATGACATCCGATCGGTATTCCCGACTGGTCCTGGACAGAAGCACTTACCTGGCGCGAACCCAAAAAGGAGATACGACGAGGATGCCGAAGCGCAACGCTTGAACACGTAGAGATAATGGGTTGCAGGTTTTCTAAGTTTCAGCGGAGGCGGAGGATACGTGAAGGACGGTGGCGGTACTCCTGGTCACTACCCATATCTCCTCCCTCCTTCCCCCGTCTTCAACCTCCAGCGCCCCCGCGCCCACCTCCATCCTTCCTCCTTCCTCCTCCTCATTCCTCCTCCCTCCTCCCGCCTACCTCACTCATCATTCCTCATCCCCCCTCTACCCTTCTCCAATCTCCCCCGTTCCGCCATCGCCCTCAAGCCTCTGCCGCACGACAGCTGGGCGCGCTCCGTCGGGCAGGAAGCGCACGGGCCACCGACGAGAAGACAGGGGTGACAGTGCTTCAGCGCGGGGAGAGGGAGCAGGATGGGGCACTATGCTCTTCGCTCAACGTTCTCATGTCCTCGTTTGCTTGAGCTCGGCCGTGCTGATTCGTGAGATGCACGCACTAACAAACACTACATGTAGCAACCACCCGCTATGCCACAAGAGAAACAGTGAGACGTGCTGTGGCGGCTAGAAAAACACCGCACCGAGACGCTGCGACTTTCAACTTGAACGACCTCGCCCGTCGAATCCATCCCCAGAGTCCTGGCCCCCCCCCTGGTGTGTTCTAGTTCCCGAACATCAGCCTCGATAGCGGCAACTTCGCCTCATCTCAGGCAGCCGTTTACCGCGCTGCACTGTAATCTGCAGCAAGGCCACGGCGTCGATATGAACAGGGGCACGGCACAAAACAAAAACGTCGCCCTCAATTGGGCGCTCACTTCTGCGAAGCGGCAGGCGCTCCCGCAGGGGCCTTCCTCTGGCGCTTGATCTGCTGGGCCAGGGACGCGTCGCACATGACGTCGAGGTTCCTGTCGGCCTGGGCCTTGGCCGAGATGATATCCGCCACTGGCGTCATACGGATCAAGCCCATGCCATCGTTCTTTTTGGCGTACTCCTCGAAGATAGGGTAGATGAAACGCTTGGTCCCCAATTGGCTGTACCACGCGGTCTTCTCGGAATAATTGTCGATGATCTCATCGCTGCAACGGAAAGTGATCCTGTCCGAGTGCGGCATGGGAACGCACACCTTGGTGATGTTGCACTTGATCTGAACGACGCGATCGTCGTCGGCCGACTGGGGCAGAAATTCGAAGACCCCTGCCTGGCCCTTCAGCTTGGGCATACCCGTGGAGTCAACCTCAACGCCCTCGGAGAAGACGCCGTTGTTCTGCATGTTGTTGCGCTCGCCGATCCTGGTAACGATGACGTACGCGAGGTACTCCTTCTTCAGGAGGTCCCCGACGAGGGCCAGCCTCTCGGGCAAGCCTGAGGGGAGCGCAAAAAGCGAACGACGTAAGATTATGCGACAGGCAACGACTGGGAGGAAACGCGAGGCAGGAGGAGGAGGAGGAGGAGGAGGAGGGGCCCGAACGACTCACACCAGGAGGTGAGTCGTCCGGGCCCCTCCTCCACCTCCTCCACCTCATCGTCCTACTCGTCCCCTCCTCCTCCTCCTCCTCCTCCTCCTCCTCCGCCGGTCGCGCCGCCCCATCCACCAGGGAATGGTGGGGGCGGGTGTCGCTGCTTCTACCGTCCAGCCTGCCACGAAAGTGGTGATCTTCCTGAGGGGCTTCCCGCTCTTCTGAGAGATGGCCGCCTTCACCTCGGCCGAGATGCCGCCCTTGGTGCGCTTCTCCAGCACCGCCCAGAGCCACACGGGAGGCGCGTCGGCCAGCGTCTCCACAGTGTCCGAGTCGAAGGTGCTGGACTCGTTTAGCCTGGCAAGCTCCACGGCCTCAGCCTTTTTGCCACTCTTCTTACCCTTCAGCAGGGACTTTGAGTTGTCGCCACGCAGGGACACCTCGGCGAACTCGATCTTGTCAGGATGATCCGCGAGCATCTTGGCCACGTTCGCAATCCTCCCCGCCCTGTGGGCCAACACCTTCATGTCCACGGACGCCTGCTTGAACGGCTGCCCCAGCAAGATCTTGCCGACCAGCTTCTGCAGCTGGCCGATCTCCCCGCATGTGGTGGTGCACGTGTCCTCGTCATCACCATAGTCGTCACCAGCAGACGAGGCGGCGAGGGGCACCTTCTCAGCGACCTTCGCGGGCATGATGCACGTATGAACGTAACTGGAATCGCAAAACTGCTCGAACGCAAGGAGAGCGACGCAACCTGAACAGAGCTTGATCCAAAACGGCAACATAACCGAGACAGGCGAGGAGGATGATGACGATTTGGAAGAGGGGCTGGGACGAGACGGGGCCAGGGAGAAACGTGACCAGGAAGCTGCCCCAGGAATGACGATGAAGAGGAGTAGGAGAGATGAGGACGTGGAGCGAGAGGAAAAGGAACAGGAGGGCGGGATGGTCCGAAATTGATATGTTCGCCTTATGGTGGGGATGAGTCTCTAAATCTAACAACCCCTCGCAACCCTGCCTTTCTTGAAGCCCTTATCCTCATCCTCCCGTGCCCGCCCCTCTCCTCTTTGTTCCTCCGCCTTTTCAATCATTCATCTCCTTCCCCCCTGCCCCTTTCGCCTTTGGGAACCACGACCCCTCTTTAGGGTTGGGGTCGTGTTGAAGCCTAGTGACCCTCTGGTTCGCTTGCTCCAGGCGAATGCGGACCACGTACTCTCCTGCAAACCCTCATGAGGATGCATGAGATATTTATCACCGCTTATCCCGAGAGTCAAGAGAACATCGAAGCTGACATCATGATGCTGCAGGATACCGACGCCTGCGGTAGCTCGGAGTTGTTGTTGGCAGCTCTGACTCTCATTGACAGCGTGCATCCTGAGGACGTGCAGAGACGCCTGATATACTCCCGCGGTAGATGGCGCAATGCTCTGGAAATGGCTATCGCCATGCGCGGCCATGATCTTCCTCCGCCAGGATGGGGTCTCCAGGCGGTGGGGACGTGGCCAAACCATGCGGCCATGCGCAACATTGCTGGGCAGCCTGTGCTCGGCAACGAGCCTGAGCCGACAAACGTGCCGCCTACCCCGGGGCAGCCGAGCGACGCGCAGACGCCGGCTATGCAGGGAAACCTGCCTGTGCCGGCTGCGCCAATGGCCATCATCATTGGTAGTTCTACATCAGAAGAAGAAGAAGGCGATGGTTGCGGGCTAGATGAGGATGAAGTTACAATCCTCATGATGGAAGTCAATGGCGAGGAAGAGGTTGACTTTGATCCTGACGAGCCTGAAGCACCATCACCATCGGCACAAGCGCCATTTGCGCCGAGCTCCAGCCAGCAGGGAAACCTGCCTCTATTGGCCGATCCACCTGGGATCGCACAGGAGCCTCCGCAGGAGCCTCCGCCGGCTACCACTCAGGCTGCTTCGGCGGCCTCTTCTGATGAGAACGCTGGTAGGTCCCGTTCCCATACGCGCGTCAGAGGAGAGCCGCACCCACAGGCTCGGCTTCCTCGTGAGTGGAGGCAGGCTGGCCCGAAAGAACACGCTCTCAGGCGAGGTGGCCAGCTGCTTCCGTATAATGGCCCAAGACGCCGAAAAGGGGAACCCTCGGCCTTCGGCAAGGGCAACCCTGCCTATAGGGGCGCTGAGGGCAAGGCCATCCGCGGAGGCTATCAGATTGCAACAAACATCCGCCGCCCTGAAATTGAAGAAGTGCGGACCCAGCTGCGAAACATCATCGCGGCTCGCAAGCAGTATAGGCCTCGAGCAGCTTGCGGACCTTGCTCCGAGCCGTTCCAGAACCACCGGCCGGGATGCCCCGTTGGCAACAATGAAGGTCTGAGCCCAAACAGGGGCAAAACCCTTCATAAAGAGGGCCATCCGCAACTTATCCCGATGACACAGGGCGAGATCGCCGAAGTGAATCGCCGCCTCGGGATCCTGGGCCACTTGGATCCGAAACCGGAAGAGGAGAAGTCTACCCCGGTTCCAAGGGGACTGGTGCCCATGACCCAGGAAGAAAAAGACGCGCTCTTTAATCTTCCTGGAATGCGAGGAAACTCGCCCGGCGTTTGTAGGCAGTCCCAACAGCCAGAACTGATGTCCAAGGATGAACAGAAGGCTCAACGTGTGGCGGAGGACGAGGAACGCATGCGGATAGCAGACGAACGCGCACGCGAGGCAACTCGCCAGATGTTGGAGGATTCCAACAAGATTTACATAAAGGGGGCTAGGAAACCCCCACTCCCACTACTTTCGAAGGCTAAGAGTGAAACCCCGGCACCGAAGTCGTCTTCGGAGGTGAAACCGAAGGCGCGCTCTCAGGATCCTGGGCCAGATGTGCAGATGGAGGCGCCTCGGTCTGCAACTCCGAGACCGCCGATTGGCGCAACTCCTGCACGAGCGTCTGAGCCCAAGCAGCAACCTCAGGACCCTGTGGGGGAACGGAGACGCCCGCCTAGTCGCAGCAGCTCCATTGCTAAAAGGGCGGCAGCTTTCGAGCGCACCGGGCATGCCCCTGCGCCAGCTTCGCCTGTGGCGGCCCGTTCCAAAAGGTCCGACGAAGGTGTCATGTCTAGGGGTACCTGGGTGCCAACGATTAGGGGCAGCGCCAGTCGCGGATCACCGCGGGGGAACCCGCCAGGCGCTGCCGCTGCAGCTTCCTCCTCTTCAGGAGCCGCAGCCTCTTCAGCAACAGAGGCTCCTATGTGGGGAAACCCGCCCTTGGATCAGCTGCACCACCCAGGTGACACGTCCTTCACTAGTGGGACTCCGAGTGTGATCAGGGATAGACTTGCTCTGCGGAAGCTCCCACCGATACGCTCGGTGGATGAGGCATTCATGAAGAAATGCAGGCAAGCTAACATCCTTCCTACATCCAATCACACTCTCAAACAGCTGAGTAAAGCTCTCAGCAGGATATGCAGACATGCGCCAGACAAACCACACAATCCTGTGTGGTACCTGGACTCCTTCGATGATCATGATGGCTGGGTTAACCTCGTGGAGCTCGTGAAGGAGTATCCGTGGAGCACAGGAAAATCGAGACACGATGGGTACAATCCAAGATGTGACGAGGCCAAAGTCAGCAATGAGTACCTATATGCTCGCTCGGTTGACCAACTGGCAGCCATCATGATGGAAGTTGCTCATGTCCGTGAACCAGACGGAGAAGAAAAACAGCGCCTTCAGTTCAAGGTGTTGATGCGGGACTCCGGCGAGCCCGCGATCTTCATCCGCGCCTCCCAGGGGCATTCATGGACATCGAAAGCTCCATGGTCGCTGTACAACTATATTGTACTATGCGACCAACCTGCCGGGGGACCGGCCCCGTGCCCCGAAGTCGCCATGCATGGCACTCGGTGGCATGCCTTCGAAGGCATTACGTGGCACGGCTTGTCCTGTAGACCCGAGCACGACACGAAGAAACAGGGGGCAGGCCGGTCGCGCATCCTTTTCGTGCCGACGGTCTGCCGTCGTGCCGTGAACAGTGGGTGGGACCCAGACTCAGACATCATCATCTTCGTAGATTGGCACAAGGCCATGCAAAATGGTATGAAGTTCTGTTGGTCCGATAACGGAGTCCTCTTGTCCGAGGGAAACAACGGTATCATCGGACCGTACTACATCTCCCATGTAGAGGACCTGGCCACGGGAAAGCACTGGCGTAATCCAGAGTTTCTGGGGAATCGCCGGGCGCGAGTCCCCATTTCCGTGATGTCTGCCCCTGACAGGTGGGCTGACGTTGGCAGTGCCAGCGTTAAATACCAATGGTCCCGAGACCAAGAGGGCGTCGACCCTCCCATGGTCTACCTCCACAGGGAAGTTGGGGACCACTACAGCCCCACCAAGCTGGGAAACCAGCTTGAGATCCACCGGATCTTCATGATCACCGAGAGTGAGGCCGGGAGCGCGGCTCCACGCCGCGCCCCAAGCCAAGGGCCTAGCGCCGTGTCTTGGCAGGCCATCAGCACCTCGGACTTGGACCAGATAGCGGCCGCGTTGAACCCTGAACAGGTGGATCAATTGGCGGACAGGTTATACCAACAGGACCCCTGGGCCGCAGGCCAGGGGGCAATGTCCGCCATGGCGACGCGAAATCGCCTGGCCATGCAGGGAAACCTGCCTATAAACGGACTCAGAGCTGAGATGCCTGAGCCGCGGGGGAACCCGCAGACGTTCGGCCGCATCTTTGGAGAGCCTGCTCGATTTGAGCAGATGCATGGAAGCCCCTCGCAGAGCATGCGCACACCGAGGGGCATGACTCCAATGGCTACACCACCTGCACAGTCTCCGTTCGGGACTCCTGGCCGCCCTGCCACAAACGGCACCCTCATGGAGAGGATTGCTGCGGCTAGGGCTGAGCATGGCACAGCTCTCCTGAACATGATGCCGCCCGGCACTCCAACGAGTCAGCAGGGAAACCTGCCCGGCACCCCAAGCCATCATCTGCCGTTTGCTGGACAAGCCACAGTAGCTGGTGTGCCTGATGACTACCGTGCAAGAGTGGCGGCCGCTGTGCAGCAGGTGCAGAGCCATAATCTGCCTCACCCGAGTGGTCAGAGGTGGAGGCCGGCCTGGTCCTGGGAGCCTGAGGGTCCCAACCCAAGGGATCCTGCTCGGCAACGAGCCTTCATCCCAGCGTTCAATGCTCACCCGAGCATGGCCCAGGGCCAGAGGCCACCACCAGCGCACATGAATCCGCCATTGTACCCTGATGGGTCCAGAGTTCCGAACAAGTTTGTTCGCGAATTGGCGGATCAGCTCCACAGCCTCACTAACGTACGCTGCAGTGACCAATCTATGTATCCGCACATGGCCTTTATGCCTTCACCGACGACGCCAGATGTGGCTGTCCAGCCCACTGCCCATTCGATATCGTCTGGCAGTAGGGGCGTGCCTGATTATATCAGGCAGACATACCACACTCAACAGGCATGCTTCAGGAGAAGGCAGGCCGTGCAGAGCGTACGAGATCAGTCACGTGCAGCTGCACTTGAGGTTGTGAGAAACAGAGGCTCACCTTTGCGAGGAAACTCGCCCGCTGTGACTCCTACCACCTCCATGCCAAATGCCGGAGTGCCGGAGGTGCTGGATCCAACAGGCACTCCCCCAGCTGCCTTCATGCCCTCCGAGACGGTATTGGAGAGACAGCGACGGGTATATCCCAGAGCATCAGATGTAGAAGTTTTCACTGGGATGGAAGATACCTGTGCGGTCTGCCTCGAAGAGTTTCAGCCCAGGGAAAGTGTCTACCGCTTGAGGTGTAATCACTTGTTCCATGAAGGGTGCTGGAATTCAAATGTGGTGGGCCATGTCACAAATCAGCGCGAGGGAGATCCTCAGCAGCCACCGCGTGCTATCTGCCGAGCACCTGGCATCATAGCGTCATCGTTCCCGTGGACCAGCTCCTTCATTCAGACTCCTGAGCAAGCAGCGAGGGAGCTGCGGGAGTTGAGGAGCATGGTGGAGGAGATGACGGCTAGGATGCTAGATAGGCAGACAGCTCAGCCCCAACAGCAGGGAAACCTGCCAGAGGAGGTAAGGCCGCCGATGGAGACGGGATATTTCGATCAGCTTATCCCGATGACGGCGCCTCAGCAGGGAAACCTGCCTAATACTCCTCAGATGTCTCCCCAGAGTGGGGGTGGGGCTGAGATGGCACTGGACCCTGACCAGCTGCGTGAGTTGCGTGTTCGGCACTTCCAGAATCAGATGGATAATGCGCACACAACATTTATGCTGGATGCCGACAATCCTGAGACTGAGAATGCGTCGTACGACCTCTCAGATTCCTCAGTGGCAACAGCAGCCACAGCAGCTAGGGCCGTCGACATCACAGCGACGAACGAGGAGTTCGAGGCGTGGCTGCAATACAGGGATCACATCACGAACGAGGGGCTGCAGGACATTGCCCTTCACTCGTACCTGACGCTGACGAGACGCACGACCCGCGAGCAGTATAAGAGCATACGTGATGAGTATGCCAACTGGCGGGAGGAGCGTGGCGATCATGCCCAGCACGTGTCGTACTTCCAGTACATCGACCTGGCACGCATGGCCGAAAGCAGGTCGCATGCCAGTGTCATGCGGGGTAACCCGCCAGGGAGTGCGACTGAGCTGCGGGGAAACCCGCCTAACAGCACAGCCGACACTTCAGAAACGGTGCACCTCAAGCAGCCGAGTAAGACGTTCTTGGATGATGGTGGAAATTCCATCCTCATCGATGTCGGCTCGAAGATCAACATCATGGGCGAAAACACGAGCCGCAAGTTCGTCCAGGCTGCTGAGGCACATGGCCGTACTTGTACGTTCGAGCCCCGCTCTCGTTTGAATATCAACGGAGTGGGAGAAGGGTCGGCCCCAGCGGATACCGTAGGCACATTCAGTATTGCCTGCGAGTACCAAGGGTCGACCCAGCTCGATTCATACAAGACGAATATTGTTTCAGGCTGTGGCAAAGACCTGCCAGCCATCCTAGGCCGCGATAGTATTTGAACGAGGCCAGGAGAAGCTGATATTCCCTGGAAAGGGGCAGATCAAAATGGAGCTCCCCGAGGGCTCCAAGATCATGCCGACGACGAAGTTGCCGTCAGGGCATCTGTCGATCAGGTGCGATCGTTTTGGAGCTGCGGGGCAACCCGCCTCGAGCTCCAGCAGCACGTCATTCCAGACGGTGCTGGCGGGCGAGCCGACCCCGGCGCAGGAGCGCGAGCAGTTGCAGGGAAACCTGCCTCAGGGGTTGATGGAGACGCTCGCCAAGGCCACGATGCGAGGCGACAGCATCGACGATCTTGAGACGTTCGATTGCTTCGTTGCCAGGACACTGACCCAGCATGGTGGAAGTGTACCCATGGGCGCTGTACAGTCCCGCCGGAAGATAGTGAGGGGATACATTAACCGCGAGCTGCAGACGGTCAGTGACGCTAGGTCCAAAGGCGTGCTGAAACAGCTGATGGATAATCCATCCATGCTGACAGCATTTGCGGAGCAATCCGCCTCTGAGGCCACGGCGCGCTGCAGTGCTGAGCTCCAGCATCTGAGGGAAGCCCAGATGCTGGCAGACATTGCAGGCACATCTTCTTTATCTTGAAGATGGCAGGGCGACGTCGCCCCCTCGTCGTCTTGCCTGTTGGCCGAAAAGCCGGGGGGTAACAAGGACAGCGGGGTAACCTGCCTTAGTAAGAGGGCTTTTGTCATTGAAGATACGAGAGAGGCTTGCGCCGACCTCCGCACCCGAGGTTATATCTGTGACCGTATTTCCCACAATGAGCTTATGACAAGCGTGGGCACAGATTACCTGGGCGCGGTGATCAGTGGGGATTACACTCTCATATGGATTAGTACCCCGGGTGACTGGTATGTACACTCTCATATGGATTAGTACCCCGGGTGACTGGTATGTACGAACTCCAGGAAAGAGAGTGGCCCCACATTGGTCACGTATCCAGAACCTGTTGATAAAAGCCAAGAAACTCCGTATGAAAATCATTATATTTGGTCCTCCAGGATATGTTTGGAAGTTATCTCCAGTACGTGATACCCTGGAAGATCTTAAGTTGTCAGTAGTACGGATGCGTCTGTGTCATTTCGGTATTCGGTTCAATATGCAAGACAGTACACCGAGTGGTACTTATATGCAGGTAGCGTCAGCAATACCGATTAGCTCGAAGCTGTGGGCATGTACATGTAAACAGGCAATACCACAACATGTGTTGGATTGGTACGGCCATACAGTACGGCATGCTGAATGGCGAGCTCAGACACGTACTACACTCATCCGTCATCTTAACGACAACATCCTGGGGAGCACCACCACGCACGGAAATGTGCCTGTATATTTAAACACTTATACACGTACGGACCACAACATCCACCATTACGTGACGACCAACAAGGGAGGACCGAAATGGTCTGAGGTTATCCGACGTGTAACGATTGACCTGGATACCAATTCGGTTATTCAGGATATCTCAGTTACCGATCAACCAACACGGTATGATTGGCATGCACCACTACCTGCAGGGGTTGCCAACATCAGCACTCGGTTGTATTGGCAAACCGAGGAACCGGTCTTGCTCGGAAACGAGCCTACTCAATCACCACAGAAATTTCGACGCGTCATCATAGATGACTGTTCTCTCCCCCTCCCGACTCTGGCGATTGACGCATGTACCCACTCAACCGCGACAATGGGCACACAGACCGGCGAACAAGATGAGCAAGTTTTACCCACAGAATCGCGTATCAAGCAGAATCAAAGGCTCAGAGCCGAAAAGGAAGCAGGCATAGCCTCGCCGCATTAGAAAGCACGTTGAAGACGGAAACGATGATTGCGGCGACGACTTGTCAGGACTCGGACAGGATCTTATGGCAACCTGGAGTACTGACGTCCCTATTGAGCTGATAAGCTCCGATGAGGAAGATGACCTGTTCCTTACCCTCCCCACATCTATGCCCGACACGCGCGCTAACATATACAGCATAGTTGCTACACTATGCTATGGCCATAACAATTGCGTGGATATGTTGGAGCTTTGTGGCGGTTAAGGTGGTATCTCAGAGCTTGCCTTCTCATGGGGGCTCTCCTCAGGAGGCAACCTAGACAAGACTACATATGTCGACCTGGGAGACCCCTCGGTGCAGCGGGTTATAGATCATTACTTCGCGATATGCAACGTACGAGTTGCCATGCTACAACCCAGTTGCCGCCCCACAGGACCACCACCCTACTACAACTACAAAGTCAATCACAACACTTGGGAACAGCACCACAAATAAGATTTACCACACATAATTTATTGTGGTAAAATTGCTGTAACCCAAGATGACGCTCGGAGGTGGTTTATACGCGAACAACCTACAGGAACATGGGTGGATGATATTTCCCCATGGAAGAAACTTGCCAACCGACCACACATTACAACCGTACGCATTGATCAATGTGCTACGGGTCTCAAAGATACGGCTGGTGACTATATTAAGAAGCCGACAAATATCACCAGCAACGACGAGACAATTCTTAAACCCTTTGAGCGACTCAAATGCAACGGTCAGCATGTGCACGCACAACCGTGCAATAAAGAGCTTTCACTGGCACAAAAATACACTCGACGACTGCAGTCTGCCTTCGTGGAAGTCGTCTATCTGGCGAAAGCCATTGATACTACGCGCGGAAACGCGCCTATAAGTACCGCACATGCTTACCCTGCAGACCTTCCCGATCAAGCTGAACCAGGCGAAGGTATGAGACGCATCGGTGATCGTATCATCCCAAAGGTGGCCACTTGCCCGGCATGCATCGACAACGTCCGAAAGGACAGTCCTAGCCATAATAGAGACCCTACGCAGTGTAAATATCATGATTCCATCTCTGTATATTGGCCATGTCCCGCATGCCGGAGGGATCTTACGAGAAGCAAGGGTGTTAAGAACCACCTCGATACCGAACCTGGTAAATGTCGTTTTCCTGAACCATTTAAACTTCCAGACGATCACGACCCCGAAGGCAAAGCCGTGCCAGCTTGGTGGAAACCCTTACCTAAACCTGGTGAGGGCCAAGCTTCAGCTTCAGGTGGCCGCCAAGGCGCACACGCCAGGCCACCACGACCACGATCCTTCGGTAACGTCGATCCGACATCTGGTGCCAGCAGCTACGACGTGCTACGAGACGCCCCCGAGCGTGGAAACACGCCTTCTGCGTCCTCTAGCGAAGCGCCACAGGTAGCGGCCCGTCGCGGCCGCCTACAAGGCGTACCACCACCTCCAGATGCAGTCAATGCAGGGGACCAACTACGGAGAGCTACAAGGAACCCTCTTGCCTCTACCGGCTCTGGGGCTCCTCGACTACCCGACTGGACGAGATTCGACATCCAACACAGTCTACAAAGTCTCCGTAGTCACGAACCTCATGTCGTGAAAAAGGAACTCCGAAAACTGCATCTGCGATGGTATCATGCGAAGGAACCAAAGATGAGGCTAATCCTCGACAAAGTGGGGCTGGATAACGTTCGACTGAACATGATCAAGGAAGTTTGCGATGCCTGTCGGGAATGCAGAGCATGGGAACGTCCAGGAAACTCAACACTACCCTCGGTGAGCCTTCCTGGTAACTGGCTCGACGAAGGCGAAATGGACCTCATGTTCTACAAGAAACGGACCATATTTCACATTATGGATCGTTGTATTCGCCTGACAGCAGGCCTAGAAATTTCCGACAGAGAACGTGACGCTATCATTGACGCCTACCACTACTGCTGGATTGCCTATCACGGACCCTTCAAAGTCTTATACTCAGACGGAGAAGGCGCCCTGAACAATGATGCCGCTAAAGCCATGATGGCCAATAAGGGCGCGGAACTTCGTATCCGAGCACCTGGCCAACGCGCGACTTCAATTGAGTCACGAAACGGCATTCTCAGAGGCGTCCTCCACATGATTGAGGAAGAACTGAATAGACACAACATCCCTGGTGTATTCACTAGAGTATTGGCGGAAGGCATCTTCGTTACTAATGCTTTTACGTTTTATAACGGAGTATCGCCATACCAAGCACACACAGGACGTCAGCCCTCCTTCCTCCCTGATCTCGACACCCTTGACTTTCCCAAGGGGCCCGAGACTTCAGGACACGAACGAGAACGTCGTGTAAGGGAAGCCAGCCTAGAAGCTATAACTCAGGCCACTGCTGTGGCCAAGACAAATCGGGCTCTTAGGGCTAAAACGACCCCTGATGGTGCTCGCCTTTATTCTGCAGGGGATTTGGTCGATTACCACCGACCCACTGCCATTCAGGACGACCATGGAGGCTGGAATGGCCCATTCCCGGTGATCCGTAATGTGCCTGAAAGAGGACATATTGTTGTCAAGGCAGGATCTCGTGAGGTAATTGTGATGTATCCTGATGCTCGTCACACACTATACATTGAATGTCTCCTCACACGGGAACTTGGCATGGATAATATGGCCATGCAAACCGTCCTTACATATGTGGCACACCTCGGCGCAGGGAAACCTGCCAAAGTTTTCGGCTATATCCCCGATTACAAGGGAAACCTCAATCTTTCAGACGACAGCAAGTTTCACCCGCGCGTGCATCTAGCACTACAGTATCTCGTACGAAACTACTTCCGAGTAGAACATGTAGTGGCAGTTAGATTGGCCAAAAGTGTGTCAAGCCTACCTGCAGTAAAGTACGCCACCGGGCCTACGCTGATCCACTATGACAACGATATCAGCCCGGCTTTCCACTACTACGTGTGTGTGGGCACCGGCCTAAACATTTCTCAGATCACTGGTAGCACTCATTCCAGACTCATTCAATGCTTGACTTCACGTGTCCCTTCCTTAGGATTTCACGACGACCTAGCTAAATATCAGCACTCAAGCAACACGTCTGGAGAACACGATTCGCCTGGAAACAGGCCTCTTCCAGACACCCCAGGTGCTTCATCGCCGAGTGAAGGCCGTCTGTCGACAATCTATGAGGAAAATGAGGAACATACTATCGAAGCTGTGATGCTGGAAGAGTGGTGCGACGAGCTACGTATGGACCTTCATCCTACGACGACCACCGACGATTATCTTTACTGCGTCCCAACAACCATGCTGCCTGACCAATGTGTTTTGGTTTCAGCATCTGTGGACGAAGAAGATATCATATCATCGGACACGCTCGGAGACGAGCCTGAACCGCGAGAGTCCTGTCTAGTCTCTCTCTGCTCAACCACACCTGACGAGAGCTACTCTCTTGACAGTGATGAATATGGTCCTTACGTTGAGTTATGTTTTACATCAGAAATGTCAAAAACAGTGTTGGATCAGACTCAACTTGCACAGCTCGACACCGATATGGTCGCAACGATGAGAGTATATGTATCCTCTGCTGCTAAACGTGCTGTGGTCGTGAAAGAAGATGATCTACTGACCAAAGCCGACATAGCAGCACATCCAAAGGAGGTTAGTGAAGCTTTGTACACTGAGCTCAAAATCTGGATTGACAACCGATGCTTTGAGATGTATGATTTATCCAAAGCTTCCAACATCATGACATCCAGGTATGTATACAAGTGGAAGTTTATAAAGGTGGGTACCGAGAACGTTAAAACCATCCGTCTCAGACTTGTCCTTCGCGGATTTATGGATACTGAGGCTTTCGACGTGGAAACGTTCTCGGGAACCGCCCGAAGGCAGTCCCAAAGACTCCTGGCAAGTGAGGCGGCATGCCATCCAGAGTGGATCTTAGCTTACCGGAGAGGAGGGTGATGAGACCAAGGGCTACGGCATACGCGGGGCTAATGTACTACGGCGAGGAAACTCGCCTCAAGGCAAGTCCGTCGTTCACCTCTGTGACGGACTATGCAAATCACACCGACTGCAGGTGAGGTCCAGCTACGCTGCGGAGGCACTCGCAGCTGCGCATAACCTCGATGAGTGTTATTGCCCTACGCTCATCACTCTCCACGAGCTTAAGGCAGGAGCTCTGACTCCACGACAACTACGAGATATGCGTGAAGTTGGAGGCCTAGCTATCAAAGTCTCTCTTACCATAGACGCCGAGTCCGTTTATAAATCATTATCGAGCAGGGATCTTAAGATACCGACAGAGCGGGCTCTTCTTGGACATATCAGTTGGATACGTGAGCTCATGGGTATAGGTATAGTACATAACGTGCAGTGGTGTGATACTAGGGATATGACCGCAGACGGGCATACAACGGGAAGCATCGATCGGGAGCTGCTTCTGGAAGTGATGTCAGGCACTCGGTCATTCAAGTATGACGTGAAGCAGTGTGTTCCCTTGCGGGGTCCCGAGGACAGAAACAAACCCAAGTCTAATCAATTTTAGTCAGTCCTTGTTGCCCCCGCGGTCCAATTTGCCAGCATGGGCGCCTACTACAGAGGCGCCCTTCTAGTTGCTCGGAAACGAGCCTTACATTTCACGCCTGGCAACGAGCCGGCTTTATATCACTCAGGCTCTTTGCCTTAATACATATTTGCTCGGTGAGGTATAGCCCGTTTGGCTTGCCTCTAACTGAGCCGATAGCCTTTCATCATTCGAAGGGGCTATCTTGTATTTGCGTGAAATGCTTTGCGAGGAAACTCGCCTTACAGTCTGGTGTTAGGCCAGACTGTACACACTGTTTTCTTTCTTGCAAGCAGTTGTGCGCGCGGCCTTTGTAGAGCCTAACGGCTGCGCGGCTATGCTCTCCGTCTCCTCCCCTCCCGACTTTAAGGGTAGCTCTTTGGGAGATGTTATAGTACCGGGGGCATAGCTCGCGCGCCGTTGCCTTTGGCTCAAGGCACGCGCGCCCTATTTGCCCGGACACCGCGAATGTTCGCTATGTGCTGGAAAGATCACTACATCGATCTTATCCTATTTTTTCCGTCCATTCCTCTTACTGAACCACGTCAGTACGATACCGGACGCTATTTGCCATCCGATGTCTACGGAATCGGATGCTATTTGAGTTACCAGGCTCACTTTCGATTTTTTACACAGGATTCCCGGGAAACGGGTTTTCGCCTGCGTTTTTTTCCAAAATGCTGCTCTCGCTGAGGCGCCGGCCTCATTTCTGCTCCCGAATCGTTCCGAATCGTGCTCCCGCTGCAGCGTGGGCCTCATTTTTGGATCGGTGTTTGGCCTCCGTCGTTCAGGATGGCGTTCTCGCCCCAGCGCGGGCCTCTTTCTCGCGCGCCCATCCGCCCGCCACCACCGCGCCGCACCACCACCACCACCACCACCACCACCACCACCACCACCACCACCACCACCACCACCACCACCACTACCACAACCACCGCCAGCACGAGCACCAACACCACCACCAGCACCACCACCACCACCACCACCACCGCCACCACCACCACCACCACCACCACCACCACCACCACGACAACCACGCACACACGCACGCACGCACTCACGCGCACCACCACCCACTACACACGCGCGCGCGGAGCCACAGGGCCGCTACGACACGCGTCCGCGGATAGAAAAATCAGCGCCATGGTAAGGGATGGGAGGGAGGGGTAGGACGTCAGATATGACGCGAGCGCACCTAGCTTGGCCCTCCCCTCTCCTGTCCCCCCCCCTCTCTCCTGTCCCCACCCCCGTCCCCAGTCCCCTTCTCTCCTGTCCCCCCCCTCTCTTCCTGTCCCACCCCCCCGCTCTCCTGTGGACCCCCCCCTCCCTCTCTCCTGCGCCCCCCCCCTTTTCGTCTTCCCCCTTCTCCCCCTCTACTCCTGTCCTCCCCCCCGCTCTCCTCCCCCCCCCCCTTCTCTCCGTCACCCCTCTCCCCCCTGTTCTCCTGCCCCCCCCCCTCTCCCCCTCCCTGTCTTTCTGTCCCCCCCACCCTCTCTCATGTACCACCATCTCTCCTGTCCCCCCCACTCTCTCTTTCCTTTCTCTCTCACATGTCCACACATCCCCTCCTTGGCTTTCCCTCCCCACTCTCTCCTGTCACCCCTCCCCCTCTCTGTATCCCCCCCCCATCTCCCTCTCCCTCTTCTGTCCCCCCCCCCCCTTGCTCTCTCCTGTCCCCCCCCTCTCTTCCTGCTCCCCCCCCCGTCCCCTCTCTGTCCCTTCCCCCCTCGCTTCTTTCCCCCCCTCCCCCCTTCTCTCTCCTGTCCCCCCCCCCCTATCAGGGAGCGAACGGGCCCGGACACATAACCATTCATTTCGCCCGGAGACCCCCCCGTTCTCTCTGTCCCCCGTCCCTCTCCTGTCCCCTCCCCTCTCCCTGTCCCCCCTCCCCCCTGATTTCTCAGGTCACCACCAACCCCTCTCCCCCTTCCCCTCTCTCCTTTCCCCTCCCACCCGTCTCTGTGTCTCCCACCTGCAATGCCCCTGTCTTCCTGTCCCCCCCCCCTTTTCTCCATCGTCCCTTCCTCTCCCCTCCCCCAACCCTCTCTCCTGTCCCCCCCTCCCCCCCTGGGGGGAGCGCAGGTGCCGAGCATATAAATCATCAGTTAAATAGGGACCCCCCTCGCAGAGCGAAGCTTGACCAAGCTCAAGCCCACGCTCTCAGAAACTCACACGCCTGATCGGCGGATCACCTATGGCCCCGTGGCCCTCATATTCTTTTGCGAACCATGTTGGAGACGCTGTAGGGGGCGGCGGGATCGACCTCTAAAGAATTAGATGCGGATCAAGAGGGGGAGGAAGGCCCCAGAAGGGAAACCCAGTGCAAAATCCTGACCCTCGGCTCTCCAGGGTCCATCTCGATTCGATCGGTCCGATCCGATATTAGTTCTGACTGGCTCGACCAGGTTCGATTTCAGTATTCCGACGATCCGACGCGGCCCGGTAATTGCACGGTGTTGTTGTGCATCTTGACGCAGTCCGTTCTCTTCGATTTCGATGATGTGCCGATGCAGCCTGATCCGACGCACGGTCCGATTCGGCCCGATCTCCTGATTCGATGCCGACCGCGCCGTCACAAGGTAAGACAGGTGCAGACGCCCTGATCCTCGGCCCTCGGTCGGCCCTCGCTTAGACACACATTTTGACATCTGCTGCATGCAGTCCGTTTCGGCCCCGCCGCATCCGATACGTGAGCGGGCCACGACGTCGGAGGTTTGGTGCCTGCTCGGCCGTGACAGGCGCGGGGGTATTTGCCCCCCACCCCCCCCCACCTCATCACCACCACCCGGGTGGGCTCGCCTCGTGGGCACGTCGTTCCCGTGCTCGGAGCGCCGTGGGCGCGCGCGCGGTTGCCGTCCGCGTCGTCGACGGAGGTTTATTAGGGGCTGTCGGTGGGGGTTGTGCGCCCCCCTGGCGCAAATGGCAGGGAGGCTGGGGAAATGAAAGAGTAATACACTGCATAAACTCAAGCTTTCGGAGGTCCGCGTGGGTTTGTGGATCGGCGCTGGGCCCCCCTCCCTGGCGCTTAGAGCGCGCCAGGGACGGCGCAGAAGGCGCCGCCGGGGGGGGTGTCCAGCGCATATCCAAGACATCAGCGTGGACCTTCGAAGTTTTATGCTCATGTTAGCCAGCATTGACCCCACACAGTGCAGTGATTTCTTGCAGTTTATGCGGTGCAACCTAGGTTGTGCAATTAATGTGGTGCAATCTAGACGGTGCAATCCATGGTGTGCAATCTATGCGGTGCGAAGCAATTCCAAGCAACGCAAAGCAATGCAGTGCAATGCGAAGCAACGTAAACCAATGCAACGAGTTTAAACCGACGCAACGCAACGCAAGCCATTGCAGCTCAGTCCCAAAGCTGCAAAGCAATGCAAAGCAATGTGCATCAATGCAGAGCAATGTACATCACTGCAGAGCAGTGCAAGGCAATAGTGTAAAGCAGTGCAGAGCACTGCCGAAAAGGGCAAATAAGTGCAACACAATGCAAATCATCGAAAGACAATTCATACGTAATACAAATCAGTACAAAACAATGCAACGCATTACGAGTCAACGCAAAGCAAGGCAACACCCCCAAAACAACACAATGCACACCAATGCGAGTCAGTGAAATCAATGCAACACACTGCAAGACAATGCGCATCAATGCATCACAGTGCAAACTATCGCAAAGCAACGTAACGCAATGCAATCCAATGCAAAGCATTGTAATGCAAAGCGTTGTAATGCAATGCAACGCGACTGCAACACAGTGGTTCGACGACGGGCGGCGATGGGCGGCGGCGGGCGGCGACGAGGCGGCGACATCGGCCACATGACAGCCAGAGCGGCCCGTAGGCCCAGGCGAGGGGCGGCGACGAGGCGTCGGCGGTGGCCACATGGCGGCCAGAGCGGCCCGCATGCCCGGCTGTTTTGGAAAGAAGTCAGGCCCCCTAAGCGCAAGCAGTGCGTGGGGGACCTAGTTTTTTTCCTCCCACGAGATTCGCTTCATAACCCCGCTGGGCCCTCGCTGGCCACCCGTCCTGGCTACCGCCTCGTGCTCCACCTCCTCCCTCTCCCCCTCCTTCCTCCCCTCCTCTCGCCCTCCCTCCTCCTCCTCCTCCTCCTCCTCCTCTTCCTCCCCCTCCTCCTCCTCCCCCTCCCCCTCCTCCTCCTCCTCGCCCTCCTCCTCGCTCTTCGTCCGACCCGATGCCCCTCGCGTCCCTTCGCTGCCCGCGGTCCGCCGACCTCCGGCAGCTCCCCGTCCGCGCGGTGGACTTCTCCGCGGCGGGCGGCGACGGGGCGGAGGCGATGCCGCCCGC